>BMAO01023010.1:0-21526 GCA_019973975.1 Trichonephila clavata | reverse complement strand
TAATTGTTTTTGAATCGTGCTATATTTCACAATAAAACGCCGTGAATTTCTTTTCACTATTGCATACGTTGCATTCTTTGCTTAATATTTATTGGCAGACTCTAAGGAATCGAGTTTTATTTTTCATTGTTGTCGCTCCGTAAACAATTCAATCTTATAAAGTTATAGTTATACGCTATTGAGACGACGGTCTTTGTAATATTGATATAAGATCAGACAACGATTACGAACCTTACGTCTCACTCTGCTGTAACTTTCTCATCGTACCATATTGCAAGGGCTTTTAAATCAAATTCAGCTTAATGTACCACAGAAATTATTATGTCGTTCAACTATCTTTCATTAAATTTGGATTCGAGTTTATGTTGTTGTTGTTACTTATGCCACCTGATCGGCAGTAACATCAGATCAAGTTCCACGAAATTCATTGCGGCTAGGAGCTAGATTTTTACGCCTATCGTTAGCCTAAACTTTGAGCACCATGCTGATGACAGTACAATTTTGCTCGGTTCCACCCCAATTTTGAAAGAGAACACCCTGGGGGGCGCAAGGGTCTCCCACTTCTCTTCCTCTTCCACCAACATCACGAGAGGATTTGCGGCTCGACGGCTATTTAGAGTACCCCCATGCCGCGAAGGCACTATACATTTACAAACATCCATGCCTCCTCCGAGATTCGAACCCAGCCCTACGGTACCGCAGTCAGCGTCACTAACCACTATACCGAATGGGCGGCTCGAGTTTATGTACAACCGGATTATCAGCTGGCACGAAATTCGATAAATTAACTACTAGGTTATTGCGGCAGCAAAAATTCACAGAATTTGTTTTCTCTTCAAAAGAATTAAGTAGGCAAATGTGTAAATCACTGGCGTAGCTAGCTCTGTAGGGGGGGGGGGGGTCTGTATCAAAATTCCTTCGGGGACCTTTTTTAGATATGAGAACATTTTTAGTGGACTGTAGTTACACATGTTGGGATCCCTGTAGCTTGGAGGCCCCGTATCATTATACTGCGATAGCTACGCCCCTGGTCTAAATCAATATAGTTGACTGATTTTCCTGAATGTAATGGGTTTCATGTAATCTATGGATAAACTGTAAAGGAGTTTATTTACAATATAATATTTTATTATATTATAACACTTTTAACAGAATGTTTTTATATTTAATATACACCTCACGACCTATAACATGATTTCTTAAGTCACATATTTTAATAGAAGATCGTTGTATAACAGAAAGCGACTCACCAAGGAGTTATTCAGATGAAATGAGATTCCGCATGCACACTCCCTACGATAGAATATGTTTTTGGAGGCCAGTGACTGGCTAACTGGACTTAACGTACTGCAACGGAGTATCTGGACTGTGTATAAAGCAGTGGACATTTCATGCAGAACTTCGCTTGCAACTTCCATGCGGATGTGGTTCTCCATGTAGTCTGCCCAAAGCCTCACAGACTTATTTACGAACAGAAAAAGCAGATGTCACTATTTAAGAGAAGAGAGATGGGCAATTGAATTAATGAAAGTAGTGTGGTCAAATGACAGGAATGCTTGACGTTTGGGCCTGAGTGGCGTTACAATTCAGTGATATTAGCAAGAAAGAGTGAACTAAGGTCATTCAGAGTACCAAAACGTTAAGTGGTCGATCGAGACAAATGACGAACACGAGGACAGATAATTTGTCCGATCGGCGCTCGCAGCTCCTTTTGCGTTCTTTTCAACAACTTGACGTGGGATCGGGACTGCAATGGCCATCAATAGATAACTCAATGAATGGACGTTGAGGTCATGGAAGCCATTGCGCTGACTACATCTCACCGTTGCACTACGACAATGCCGGGGCATTCAACTTGAAATCTCACGGGCTGGAATTAGAGTCCCATTTAAAATTGATCTACGATGACCTGCGAATCTACAGAACACCCAGGACAACAACAGGATACTGACCTAACTGTTGTCCTCCACGTAGCCTGACAAATAGAGTTATAATATGGGGGCCTTTTTATATTTGATAGCTGGATCTCGTTAATTGTCATCCAGGGCTTTCTTACAGTACTGCAAGTGGCATTCCTTTCTAGCAGTGCCGATTTAAGCTCATTTCGGGCCCTGGGTTCAAAAGATCTAGGGCCCCCTTGGCACTGGTGGATCGGAATTTTTTACCAGAAAATCTGGTTAAGTCCAGCTTATCCGGGCCCTTCCAGGCCCCGCGCCCCTGGGCGCCCAATGGATAAATCGACACTGCTTTCTAGTACTTCAACACTTCCCTGTCCGGCGTAATCACCAGACGAACAGAGTACGTTTAGGCTCTGATGTGAGAAGTTAATTTCAATCCGCGTCTTTGACACAAATTTAATAGTTTCTGTAACTGAATGGTCATGGTCACAAACTCATATCCGGTATTTCTGTAGAGTCGTGGGTTCACTAAAGACTCACCATACCGAATAATAGATGCTCATTAAATCTCTACCGTGGCTCAAAATCATCAAGTTAGCAGGGTATGGAAGTTTAAAGAGGGGAGTGCCAATACAGTATAGTTTTCGTTATTTGACCGCGATTCAGTAGGGTAATTAGTTTGGAACAGTCCAGTGAGTACCCAAAGATGCTTTTTGTAGTTTTTTATTCAGCGCAGCTGACTACGTACAACAAAAGACAACAAAGAAGTGCATACGAGGCTGTTCAAAAAGTATCGAGACTGAATTATTATGCAAAAAATACATACATAAACAGGTTTGAGTCAATCTCCTTCGAAATATGCTCCATTGGCAGTAACACACTTGCCAACGATGTTTCCAGTCTCGAAACATTTCTGGAACTCAGACTTTGGATGCATGAAGCTGCTGTGTCGAATTCTGTTTTATGGTTTCAATGTCTGAAACGGTGTCCTTTAAGTGTTCTTGATCTTGGAAAGAGAAAAATCAGGAGATGTTGACAGTCGTTGGAATTGCTTATCCTCAGTGAGGAGACGCGGCACAAACTTTGCAGACACTCGGCGCATGTTCAAGTCCTTTCTCAAATTTCATCACATGATCCTACGGAAATGTGACACTCCTGTGCAATTTCTCGGACTGTTAAACGACTATCAGAGTGCACCACAGCCTTCACTTGTGCAATCTTGTCCTCAATGCGAGAGGTGGATGGGCGTCCAGAACGGGGATCACTGTTCACTGATTGACGACCCTCCTTGAATCGTCGGAACCACTCGAAAACCCGAGCACAACTCATCTCCAAATGCTGTTTTCATCATCTCGTAGGTTTCGGTACCCGTTTTACCGAGCTTAAAGCAAAACTTGATACAGATTCGCTGATCAGTGTTTTCACACTTTTTCTTTTTTCGACGAACGCACGCAAACACTCCACGTGAAAGAAGTCAGTGTGACTGAACGGCGCGCTGTACAGACCTGCCGAATTTTGTGAGACAAGGTGAAATATGCACGCGCATGATGCACACAGTCCCTCCGCTAGGGGTTTTCTGGAATAAATAGAATAAATTCAGTATCGATACTTTCTGAACAGCCTCGTATATGGTTACAGTGAAAAACGGAGACGCACCCATTCGCAGCGCCATCTACCGTATAATGGGGGAGATACAACATCCTCCGCCCACAAAAGTTACAGTTTAACTTAAACATAAATTCAAATTTGCAGAAAATTAAACATGCTTTAGGAAGTAATGTACAAATTGATGTAGAAAAACTTAACACTAAACATTGAAATTAAAATACAAAAATTGAATGTTCATTAATTATGAAACAAAATTAAAACATGTGTTTTAAAAAGTAATGCACACATTAATCTAGAAAAATTAACTCAAGTTGAAATTAAAATACACAAACTAATGTTCAATAGAAAATGTTCAAAATAAGAGTTCAAGTCTTAGACTTAATAGTTCTACCTCTTCTGGTGGTTATTGGTTCTCTTATAATTTCAGCAATTTTACCTGAAGTTTCCAAGCGGCACAAACATTGAATCGGCCGTATCAGTTCACCACTCTGAGTTTTCAATCTTGCACCATCACGCCTTTTATAAATTTCGATAATTTTAGCTAAAGGCCAATCTACACGTTTCTTATTATCCAAACGGATTAATACAATGTCTCCAACAGAAAGTGGAGTTTGTGCCTTATTGCTCGTCTGTTTTAAAATTGAGATATATTCCTTTTGGAATCGAGTTTTAAGTTTATGTTTTACGGCGTGAAGATTTGTTTTTTTTTTAATTATGTATTTTATGTTTCGGCACGTTTGCGAAGATTTTGCATATCATTCAGGTCCAAGTCTTCAACACAGAATTCAGTTTGGTCCTGCAAAAATAGAGATGGAGTAATGGGTACCAAATCAGAGGGGTCCTCCGAGAGGTAAGTGAGGGGTCTGCTGTTTAGAAGAGCCTCACACTCACATACGATGGTGTGAAGTTCATCATATTGAAGAGAAGCTTTTCCCAAATTGCGTCTCAGCAACTCTTTTAGCATTCGGACCACCCTTTCCCACCAAGCGGCGGTCGGAGAGTCAAAATGCCAGGAGATCTTCTTCAAATCAGAGTGAGCAATAATAGCATGATTCAATTCGTTGTTGAGTCCCACGAAATTTGTATCATTGTCTGAGTAAATTGTTTTTACTCGACCTCGACGTGAAATGAATCTTCTCAATGCAAGAAGAAAACTTTGTGTTGAGATGCCCAAGACAAGTTCAAAATGGATGGCACGGTAAACCGCACATGTGAAATTTGCCATTTAAAAACACTTAATGAAATCTATAAAATATATTTTTAATCTTTAATAATACATATTGTAAGAATTGCATTATTTTTTTCAGTTCCTACTATTTAGCTCACACTTTCTATATATTTTTATATATATTTATCTTGTTTAAATTTTCAATCGTTACTAAAATTCTTTTTATTCATCCAATCAAGTTCAAATAAATTTTTTAAAACTTTTAGTGAATAACATTTGATGTTAATATAAATTTTTCAAATATTAATTCATTGATTACCGGTTAATTAATTAAATTAAATTAATTACCGGTTTTTGGCGCCAACAAATGTGTCCCAATTGTTGTAACAATTTAACTGTTAAAACAAAGACAAAAGTTGGTGTCGAAAACCGGTTTGTCAGTCAAACTAGCTAAACTGGGTGTGTATTGTTACAATAATGCAGACGAATCATGCTCTTTTTTCTATTCTTACTATTAGTTCGCTCTCTCTCTATGTATATATATATATATATATCAGTGGGCACACAAGGAGGTGTCCTAGGGGTCTGGACCCTCCTCCAAAGCCCTTGAGTTTTTTTCGATTGATTGTAATCCTATATATTTTTCACATAAAATTTTATTAAGTACTTGTAATTAACAATTTTTTTTTATTAATTGATGATAATTATTAATTCAATAATTTATTTTTTACTGTTGTTTGTAAACAAAATCAACAAAATCAGAAGAATCAATTGGTGTTGTCTTGAGGTATGATACGAGTTGGGGGACTTTCGACCATGGCCTCTCCCCCTTGAAAAATATTTGTGTGTGCGCTATCTATATATATTTATATATCTTGTTCAAATTTTCCATCGTTAATAAAATACTTTCTATTCATCCATTCAAAGTAGGAATTGACTTTAAATTTTTTATATATTACTTGTTTCATTTTAAATAATTAAGAGTGTCAAATTGAGAATCTAAATGTAATTGACCAATTCTTAGAATTTAAAAAGATGTTAGCATATACTATTAAGAATTTATTTTTATTAGTGTTATGCACATATGCTGCTGCTTTTTTTCTGCCAATAAAAAAAGAAATTTTTTTTTCAGGGGTTCTCAACTGTATTATGAGGTTACAAAAATGCACCTTCATTGGTGTGGCAACTCTTATTTTATTTCTCATAGTGCCAATACATGGAAAAAAGATTCATTACAACAAAAACTTAAAACATAATCATTTAGAAAGGTAATTTGTTTTCGATATGTGGTTTTATATAAACTTTATTTTCATTGTGTGCATTGAGATTTTTTTAAAATTATTTTTCATTCTTTTTATTGCAGAATTCAAGAACCAGAAGATTCATTGCCTTCTGATCAAAGCAAAGAACTTCGTAATCATTTAGCCAAACATTTACATGATGATCAAGGTTTGTATGCTATTAAACAATTTTAAAAAATGCTGAATTAATTTTTTTTACTAAATTATTTATTTTACAAGTTACGAACATTAGTGGGTAAGTGACTAGTTCACCGCCTCTCTTTAATACTTTTTAACAATATTCTCGCAACTAGAAAATGCAACACAATTCCCCAAATGTTGCCAGGTCATAGGCTAATCAGTGTCACACCAAAGTGACAGTTTGAGGAGTCCACTACTCCAACTCTGTTGAGGTAGTTACTAAAACTAGATGTAATGCTAGTGGAATTTTAATCGACATTAAGAACATTCTACATTTGAAACCATTGGTGACTTAACTTCTGGTAGTGGAGCTGACAGGGTCTAGATCAGAGGCTAAATATTTAAATTTCTAACTGTAGTGAAATGTAGTGTTTAACACTTAAAACACACACACACATGTTAATTAAAATAAAATTTAACTAATACATAAAATAACTGATCAGCAAACAAATGTTTATAATAGGAGGAATGAATCTGGTGCTTCAGTGAACAATTTTTCAAATTTTGGCATCAATCTGATCAGGTTTAACCCTAAATCTCCTCGGTTCGTAGTGTCCAGTCTTTTTCTTTCTTTCTTTTTTTTTTTTTTTTTTGTTTGTTTTTGGATTTGGAGATTAGCAACCGCGCTGAAACTGCTTCTCATATGGAAAAAAAAATTAAAATTTTTTCACAGTGTTCCATAATTCGGGATAAATAATAGTTATGTCTTTTTAAAGCCAAAATTGCTGACATCCGTTTCTAAACTTTATTTAAAGAATCTTCGTTACTGCCTGTTCCGATCAGTTATTTTAATCTGACGTGTTTTTTTCAATGTGACCATATGGATTCATTCCTTACTGTCGTAATTACCATAGTCAAAGCATTCTCAAACCTGGTTTCAAAATCTGAAAAAATGGCTTTTAAATGGGGAACGTAGGTTAAAACCAGGGCTTCGAACGGTAGTTTTTTTTTCGTTCCGGTTTTTGTTACGGTTCAACTAAAAAAATATATCAGTTGGTTCCGGTTTTCGTTCCGATAAAAATAACGGTTTTCGGTTCAGTGAATAATTTTATTATATGTATATTCTTATCTTAAATCTTCTATACTTCTAGTTCATTCAATTGAATTAAATCTGCCTTCTACTAATAGTTTCGAGTGAAACTGAAACAGAAAAGTACTAGTGAACATCAAAGCAGGAAATCGACAAGTAATGTTGGTGTAATGATGATAAATTATATGGTTGTCTTTAAATTAGAAAATATCGATTATAGTTGGTTACAGTAAAAAAATGACTGAAGATATATCGAACCGAAATAACAGATTTTTTTTTCGGTTCAGTTCCGGTTTTCGTTCCGACCAAAATAATAGTTTTTTTCTGGTTTTCGGTTCAGTTCCGGTTTGAAAGCTCTCGTTAAAACGTCAAATTCCTAGCAGAATGTATGTGACCAATTGAGAAACTAGGAAAAAATTCGTGACGTCAATATTTTCTCCGTTAGCTTAATTCTGTGAAGAAACGCTGAAATGATGGTCCTTGTTTTAATACAATGTATGCTGTCACCTTAAAACTTCAAATTAACATAATTAATTTTAGTAAATAAGTCTGTTAAATAGGTAAAATCTGGTTCCATTTGATTAAATTTTCTTTTAAAATTAAAGTAATGATCTAGTTTAATGAGAACCTCTGCCATCGGTCCCATTTACTCCTCATGGACCCCCCCCCCCCCCAATTATTTTTTTTCCTGACGTGGACCCCTTGCTGCACAGATTCGCAAACCATTGAAGAATAAAAAAAAATCTAATTAACACAGAAACAGCTAATGGGACTCCGCAACAGTTTGAAAACGGCTGGTGGAAAATCAATAATAGACTTGTTACTTTCAGAATGGTACTCTTGTTGAAGTGTATTAATATAAAATTCTTTGAAGGGTTATAAATAAAAGGAAATCAGTTTTTTACCCGTATCATTTGTTCTACATTATTTAAAACAGTTTTATCCGGTGAATAAATTATGGACATCGTGTAGAAAAACTGAAGGAAACTGCATCTCTTCTGGATTCTTTGAATCTAGTTGTGTTTCCCTTAGAATTTGATAGCAGTGATAAATTAAACTACAGAAAAAGACTATAAGAGTTAGACATTATGCTGAGGCCGCATAGAATATTTTACAAATGCGTTGTACTGTAGGTGAAAGCCATATCTCAAGTCTGAATTTAGATTTAGTTGTAATTGGAACTTGCTTTTTGTTCTCCTTTGTTATATTTAGTTATCCTTTGTTTCGCTTAAATAGATACTTATTTTTGTTATTCCTCTCAAATGAAGGGTTATAAATATATTCGAGGAATGATTAAGTTCTTAATCTGATTTCTTTGAATTTACTAGCATGGACTTTTCTTAGAAAATAACCTACCAGAACTTTTACATTCTGGCCGGATAATTTTTTCTTCTAAAGCAAATCAGTTTTCATAAGTAAAATTTCTTTTTATTATTTCTACCTCTCATTTTACACAGAGAAGTAAATTTTTACGATTAAACTTTATTTAATATAGATTTTGATCTTCCTTTCAAATTTCTAATATCTCCAACTCCAAAAGGGGAGGGATTGTATTTTCGAAATTTTGCAATACTAGTATACAAAAATACGAATGTGTATTTAATTTCAATTAAAGGTCTCCTGCTAAATTTAGCAGTAGGTTTTTTTAACTACTTAGGAAAAGAAATGTATTTTCGAAATTTTACAGAGCATATTTTGAAATAATAGTCGAGCATCTAAGAAACATTGAGTGTAAAATTAGTGATTTACTATTGATTTCGTATTTTTTGCGATGATGCATTATATAATGTGTGCAACTAAAAGGTCTGACTCTACTATCAAGCTTTTATATTTTAGTCATATGTTAATTACCACTATGATTAATTGTAGTTCATTAAGGAAGATAAATATTTAAGTATTTTTTTTTTCTATTTCAAATGTTAAGGAAACAGTAGCAATTGATTTATTAAATGAAAAAGTATGTCTTAATCAGTACTACTCATATATTTAAGAATATACTTTAATAAATTACGTGAGATATTCAAAAATAAATGAAAAAGTTAGTTCAAATAAAATTCTTTCCTTTCGATTACATATTTTGTAAACAAAAGAATTAAATATAAATTTTATTTACAAGAAAACAGTTAACCTGTATTAACTATTCTGCCGGCTGGGTAACATAGTTGGTTTGTTGCTGGCCTTGGACGTCTTCGGTTGTGGGTTCAACCCCGGTCCAAGTCGGTGGATTTTCATGATACAGATAGACAGTGCCCGTGTCTATGATTATGCGGCATGTAAAAGATCCCTTGAATGCCTGCTTGGTTTGGATGCTCTAAACAAAATTAAATTCCCAAGAATGGTTTCGCATCGTCAGAGCTCAGATGCCTCCCTCTGGATTGGAAAATGGGCGTCAAAATTACTTGCGGTGATTGGTATTCCACCTATATGATGCCGCACTAAAAAGAGATACCAATTCCCGGGTCTACTATAGTAAAACACCAGTTCTCAACCCCATTAAAAATTAAAAATATTAGCTGATCTTTTTGTTTCAAAAATTTGTGGTATTTTATTGTTACCACACTTTATAGCGAGTACTTTTGGCAAATTTAACGTTAGGACAAAACCTTTCTTCGATTTGTGAGAGAATTAACACTATCTCTTAACTATTTTTCTTCTCTGAATTTGAATTAACGCACCGAAACAATATGTTATAGTAAAAGAAACAAAAGACAACAATATCATTGAAAAATAGATTATAATAAATTTTTTTGTTGAACGCAGATCTGGAGATTGTTCTCTATTTAAAGATGGATCAATAAATACTCATTCGTCTTGTCTGCACAACAGCATACAATTTTAAATTCTAGTATTCTGTTTAAGAATATCCAAACTACAAAGTTGGATCAAGCGATAGTTATTTTACGCCATTTGGGGATTTTATTACATTCGAAATACTGTAACCTAAGTTGATGCCTAACGAATCATAGTAATTAGCAAAAGTTACTAAAAATACTAATCCATTATTCAGTGATTTTGTATATTGGGAGCAAGTGAGACTTTTATTCATGTTTAACTTCATAACAACTTCTTTTAACTTTATTACTCGAATGTATTCCTTTACACTAAAAATAAATAAAAACTGTTCAGAAACTTGCATATTAATAAATGAGATTCTTATAATCTGTGCCAAGTATTTGCTCTTGTAAAAGCACCAGCGGATTAATTTTTTATAATTTAGACGTATTATTCCAATATAAATTGTTCATTTATCAGAGGAGCACAAATATTTTTTTTCTCTACAGTTTTTTATTATTTATGTTACATTATATTTTTTTCATATTGTTTTATGTTATTTTTTGTCAAATTGTTTTTTTTTCTTCTATTATTTTAATTTTTGTTGATATTAGTTGAAAATATTTCAGCTAAAATATGTCATAGATATTTTCTGATCTACAAGGTCATTTGATATTTATCTGTTAGGCCATCCTACCATTAGGAATGTTATTTTGTCCTATTAATGTCGTTAGTAGGTATATGTTATTAAATAAAGTGTTTAAACAAGTAATTGAGCCCATAGCGAAATATTTTTGTAAAAACGCAATAATTTGTTCTTCAAGGCATTTAGAAAATGATTTTTTTCCTTTGAAATTTTTATAAATTTCTTAAATTGTATTATTATTTTTCAGATGAATGCCATAAAGCAGCTCTTCACAAGTGTGGCCAAACGTTTTTGAGAGCTCATAAATTGCTTTCATATTTAGATGATGAGTTAGTAGCGTTCAGAACAAGGTGTGGAGTAAGAACGGTGAGTAAAAGCTTTTGATTTTTATAACGAATTAAAGTATTGAAGTCACCAAGGTAAAATAAATTAATTAATTTAGCTAACATAATATCCAAAAGTGAGAATTCCAATTATATAGAATATTTTAATGTAAAAAAAAAGCTGTTTAAAATGCAGTTTCGTTTATACACTGCTGGCCACCGTAAATGCAACACCAAGAAATACAAGAGATAGCACAACAAAATTTATTTTGTAGATAACATGTTGACCAAGTATCAAATGATTAAATTTAAAGACTTCTGTGAAGTGGGGTTCCTGCCAGAATCAGTAGCCGCCATTGTTGGAGATCACCGCTGCCACACGCCTCGGCATTGATTCAAAGAATTTTTGGATGTGTTCTTGGGGTTCAGCAGACAAAGCAGCTTCCACACGTTGCCAAAGTTGATCTGGTGTGGCAGCCGGGGGTGTAATCTGGGTCAGTCGTTGAGCAACCATGGACCACATGTTTTCTATCGGCGAAAGATCTGGAGAGCGAGCCGGCCAGGGAAGCAATTCAATCTGGTGATTGACGAAGAACCTTTGGAAAATGCGTGCCACGTGTGGTCGCGCATTATCCTGTTGAAATGTGGCTGTGGCCAGCCCCTGAAGGTAAGGAAGGACAACTGGCTCCAACACCTTGGAGATGTAGCGCTGGCTGTTTGAAGTAACGGCAATGCGTACTAGAGGAGTGCGAGAGTGATATCCAATACCACCCTATACCATAATATCCGGTGCAGGAACAGTGGGGCGGTGCATAACGCATCTGTTCAGCATACTCCCTCCACGGTGTCTCCAGACTCGAATCCGACCATCGTGGTGTTGCAGACAGATGCGTGACTCGTCAGTAAAGGCAACTTCATTCCATTCTGCCACCCACATCTTTCTTTCATCGGACCATTGGCGGCGGAGACGTCTGTGGCTCTGCGTCAAGGGTAGACCAAGCAATGGACGTCTTGCGGACAGACCACTCTGCTCTAAACGGCATCGAATGGTACGCGCAGACAATGAATGATGCGTTACAGACTCAATGTGCTGTGCTATAGTTCGTGATGTGACGGAGCGATCCGTCACTGCCATGCGCACAATTTGCCTATCCTCACGTGAAGTGGGGCACTGAGGTGGATGCGATCGACCACGTCGGTCCGTCGTACCCTCCTGCATCCAACGGTCACATATCCGCATTACAGTTGTTTGGTTTCGCCCAACACGACTACCGATTTTACTGAAAGATAATCTACAATCTCGGTAGGCACTATCCTTCCTCTGTCGAACTCGGATGCTTGATCAAAAGCTGATCGCTGTTTTCTACGAGACATAACTGATCGTTTTTTAAAAAAACCACAAGAAAAACACAATTGCTGAACTTGAAATCGTCGAAATCTACAAACCTTAAATAGCGCTTTGAGGTGGCGCCACAGGTGTGCGTGATGTGTTTCTGCGCTGAAATTTTAATCATTTGCATATCTCACCTCCGCTAATGCATGTTGTAAAATTTTCATGATATTTGCATGCTTCCTTCAGAGTGTTGCATTTACGGTGGCCAGCAGTGTATTTTAAAATAGCTTACGTTGTAGTATAGAAAAGTTTTTATTGTATAAAGAATACCTAAATTGTATGAATTAATTTTTACATCTTGATAAATAGTGTGCTAATAATTTAAAATTTAAGAAGTATAAATGTATTGTTTTTTCACTGTGTGTGTGTGTGAAAATTATTTTCATTTACAAACACCTTTTTCCGATTACAGATAGCGATATTATGTAATCACAGATAAAATATTATAAAATATTTATCGTTCTAAAATTAATATTGTTATTAATAGAAATTTATAAAAGATAATTTTAATACTATAAATGTAATTATACTGGTTAAATTAATGTTAATTTTTATCATTGTATTTAATAATATTTCAGAATTAAAAAATTTGCTATAATGAGGTCTTTCTAACATTTATATTTCCTCCCTATCCTCTCTGTCTCTCTGAATTTGTATAGATCACTGATTCTTGCTATAATTTGTTGACGTTTATTGTTCTTTGTTTCCAATGGTCCACCCTCGAATTCTTTTTATTTTGTATATACCTGTTTTATAATTAATAATTGATTCAGGTTTATCCATCATAATATTTATGATTTCTCACAGTTCTATAAAATAGAAAGTTGTGATGTTTGTCTTGCCGCAGAACTGTTTGATTTTAACCACACTAAACAGTCCTCGGCTTGCTACGTTCTCAGATATTGGAGCATCCATCTTTCATACCTGAATTTAGATATGTTTCATGGTTTTAATTTGGATTCAGGACTGATCCTAGGGTGTTGGCCACCCGCTTGAAATGACCTAATGTGCCGCCCCGCTAGATAATGTTTCATATTTTGACCAACACTCAACGTTGGCGCTGTATATTAGTCAGGTCATCTACCTGTACAACAGTAAAAAGTAAAATATTAGTAAAAATGCTAATAGACACAAAGATAGCTTATTTCCTCTATTTTGTTTTTCGAAATTGTAAGGCTATTATTAAATTGAAAACTTTTAATTTCCCCAACTGCATATTGAATTTAAACACTCCAATGTCTTTCGTAACATTAACCACATTATATATAGGTATTTTCGTAAAGCAATTTTCACAAAAATCATTTTTGAGACGCCTTTGTTAAATATCGATCCACAGTGCACCGCCAGTACCGCCAAAATGCAAAAAAAAAAAAAAAAAAAAAAAAAAACACACACATTTTTCTTGACGTATTGTGGTGCTTCCTCCAACCTTCCTTTGCTACCAAACCAAATGAAGGATGTGTGTAAAGAGCAGACATTAATGGACTATGGACCAACAAACACACTATGCACTAACATTCTATTTTTCTCAAACTATGCTACGTTAACAGGAAATCAGGACTTATTTTGATTTTCCAATAACTATAAAAATTCATCATATATATTTGATTGAGTACAAGGTTTATTTTGAGAAATTTAAAAAAAATTTTGCTTGCTTGATAGAATTATATGCGGCCGCCCCATGTTTCACCCGGGGCTCGCGTTGCACACCTGGTAGGATTTGCCCTGTACGGATTAACTAGAATCGAATTCGCAGTTCAAGATTTATGATCTAGCTATCTGAAAAAGGTCTATCCGCGTTTTTCCTAATAATCCTCTTGGAGAAATACTTTCTTTAAATATTTTTCAATCGAAAATTTCCTTTCGAAGAAGGAGACGCGATATATGTAAACTATATCTTGTATTTAAGTATTAGCTTTCGGATTAGAGAAAGAGAGAGAGAGAGAGAGGTTGGAAACTAAAGGATAGCGGTGAAGATTAACGAAAGAGAGCGTAAAGCTAGACGAGAACACTTCGTAGATTATTTGATTAATATTAAGATTGACGATTTGTTAAATTCGATTCGGTCGGTTTGGATTGGATTACTTTAGAAATTATCATCAAATATAAGAAGGTGTATTGCCTGGAAGTGCTAAGTGTAAATGATCTGATTTATTATTCTATCTCCAATTATCTCTTCTACTTCGCTGTTGCTCCCATATTTGTCAATGGGTACATTTCTTAACTTGGGTTGTTGAATTCGTGTCGTTGTTGAGAATTGTGAATAAATTGTGTTGTTTTGACTATGGTTAGTTTTCCTTCTAACTCTCGTACACGGATGGCTGGAGAAACCCAACCATCATTACACATCTACGGTTTAACTTTCTGCATATAGAATTATTACTATTACCGATTATTGCTGGTGAATTATAGCAGTGATATTTTATTAAATTCATTTGCATTAACAGTGATGTATAAAAATAATGAAAGGTTCTTTTCTCTCCTTTTTCATAGGCATTCTTTGAGTGTTTGAAAACAACGAGAGAAAAAATTTGCAGCCGTCCTTTCAAACATTATTTCAAGGTGGAAGGCGACTTCCGAAAAAAACTGACGGATGCATTGTGGTCGTCACGTGTCTGTATTCTAGGACTTAAAAGTGCAAAAAATACTTAAGATTGCCAAAACTTATTTTTTGTTGTGTCTGTAATAGATTCTTTTGTAATAAATGTTTTTTTATAAAAAAAAAATGTACATAATTGTAACAATTCTTAGTTGTGGTTTAATTTTTACTATGGTTCTTAAAAGATATATCTTGAATTATGCGTGCTTTTTAAAATAAAATGGCATCAGTAATTTTTTGAATATTGCTAAGGCATAAATTTTGATTCATTTATGTGTATCAGTGCTATAAATAAAGTAGCTGTAAATATTTCATCATTCCGTCTTTATAAGTTCTGAAATCGAGAACGAAATATTTGTATTTTATTTTTCAATCGAACTTGAAGTCTAAATTACTATGTAATTATTCTGTAATAGATGATGTATGCCGATTTATGTTATAATAATCAGTGTTAATTTTACAGTTAAGTAAAATACGGTGAAATACGTTTAACACGAAAACGCTTAAGACGAAATTTTGGTTAACACGAAATTTTACAACGATCCCGCAAACTACTAAGTATTTTCATTTATTTTTTCTCTTGAAACAAAAATTACTTAACACGAAAATATCTCCTTTCTGGGAATGAAAAAAATTCGGAAAACACCAATTGGATTGGACTGTCCTACTGTATCATCCGAAGAATTCGTTGCAGTAAATGATGATAATGTGTGTACAACCCAATTATGGCAGACCAAGACGTTTTGGAGTTTTTGTTCAAAGTTCATTGATGCAGATTCCGACGATGAAAATGGAATAAATAACGCAGCTCCTGTTCCCACATCATCCTCAATGAGGACCATTATGAAAAGTGGGCGCAGTTATTCAGACGCACATTCCAATGGAGAAATGAATACTAAAATGGACATCGAACAATTTGATGCTTAAAAAACTCTGTAAAGAAAAATATCAGATTATTTCCCAAAAACTCAATAAATGGGTTTTTTTTCCAAATTTTTTTACTAAATTCCTTTAATTTCTTGTGAATGTATTTTTGTTTAATTGATTTTTATTAAATAAATGCATTTCTACATACCTACGTAATTAAAATAAAAACTAATAAACTCTTAATTTTGTTTATATGTTGTTGTTTTTTTTGCTATATCCTGAAAAAATATTTCAGTCCCCTCAGTTTCGTGTTAAGTTTTCACTGTTATGATATCATATTTTAATTGTTTGTTATATATGATGATTTCGTAAAAACTCGTTTTACTTGTGTAAAAATAACAATGTATTGTTAAAAACGTGGCGTAAAACTATATGAATAGAGCTTGGAATTAACGTTAACACTTTTTTTGTGTTAATTCTCTAAATAAAAATTGTTTTATAATGTGAAGTGTATATTTTAAATTAAGTTTCTAAAAACCTACGTACACTTTCAGATCCCTTGAATTTTTTTCTTCCACTTTACCAAGAAAAGGAAAGAAATATTTAAGTACTATTTTAAAGTTGCGTACATAGACTATTTTCAGAGAAGGTGTTAGATTAAAAAAAAAAAAAAAAACCACGCAGACTAAAGCGCCAAAGCGTAATCTTTATGTTGAAAAATTTTTAAAAAATCTGTGTTTCGGGGGAGAGGGGGGGGGGATGAACCCCCAATCTCCGTTGTGTACATCGCTGGTATTTTAACACCAACTTTTTTGTTGAATGTTTTGAAATCTATAACAAAACATTTACTTTTTGGTATAGGGGTTATCTTTGATTTCATTCATATGCTTAATATAGTATTGAGCTCTTGGGAATTTTTATTTTGGTGTATAATTTTTTGGTATAAGATAAATCGAAATCACAGATTTTTAAAGATATTTATACATTTTTCCGATCTGATATATTCTATAAATAAGTTAAAAGTTATTAACTTACATATTGTTCAGCTTTTCTTTGTGAAATTCGATTTTTGCAAGATTCTTCGAAATATAATTATACAGGATATTGAATTGACGTGTTTGAATTATTTAAGAGTTTTGATTAATTTTGTGAATAAAGTAGAAAATGGATAAAATTTTTAAAAAAAATTGAAGTACATCGAGAAATTTGTTTACTCGAACCGTGTTAAGGCTGTTAAATCCGAAACAGATAAATTTTTTTAGAGGTAAACAAGCAAAATTTGAAAACTTTTACCAGTTGGCTACAGAAGTGATAAATCTCTTGTCAAACAAAGAAGAAGAACGAAAAGAAATTAATGTAAAAGTTAAAAATTGAGATGAATATTTGGAAGAGTTTATCTTTGTAAAGGGGGTTCATAAAGAAATATTTACCGTATTTACTCGAATCTAAGCCCCCCCCCCATTCTCTACACGTTTTTGAGAAAAATAAAAAACTGTGTAAAAAATTCATCAATATCTGATCTTTAAGAAATTATTTTAAAATAAATAAATAAGAAATTATAATAATTTATTTATTTTACCAGTATTAAAAATTTCCAAATACATACATGAACCTACAATTAATCTTACCGTCAGTATCATGTTTCGAAAATGATTTTTCACTCCCATTGCCGACTTCAGAATTGGTGCCGGCGCACAGTGGTCAGTTTTCCTGATCTGGCGCACGGAAACCCCAAAAATGAAATTGCGCGAAAATTAACAACAACCCACAATTTATGGTCCTCATAGGACCCCTAGCCGTGTTGTAATCAGTTTTCTTTAGTACGCGATTGGAAATCTTCAGCAGTCGACGGTTTAGATCGGGTTTATTGGGGCTACGAGGAACACCAGTGAGCCTCATTTTCTAGTCGGAAGTTCTATCGTTTCGTTTGAACAAGATTTTGTAGCTTTTGGCATTTTTCTTTGAAAATACACGTTATGGGTAAATAATTTCTTTATTTCACTCTCAAATTAGGTTCAAAGTTGATTCAAAATTGTAAAAACGTAACATTTACACAATACGTAATTCTCACAAACGCATGTCGTTTTTTTATGTTGTGTGTTTAATTGACTAGAACTTTTGGGATTGACACGGTTTGATCAATATAACACTTAAGCCACATACAGAAGACATGGGCATTTAATTTAATACCAAATTTAGGTGCTACTTTCTGCAACTCCCAAAGTTATGATTTTTTTCAGTGTTAGCAGTTGGTATTTGTGCGACGCTTGTTTCGCCTTATTTCTCTTCGTAAGAGGGCGCGTCAACACGAGTCCTGCGAATATAATGCTAGTAACTCGGAATCATGAAATAAATAGTTCTACTGCTCAAATATACTACCAAACCCTCCCTACCCACACAACCACGCACACTATATGTTGTCTCCCTTCACTCCTTTCCTATATCCCTCTCCATCATACCTATTATCCTTTATTACATATGTATAATGTTAATGCTTGCAGATGCTTACTTTTGTTTGATTGTATGTATTTGTTTATTCTGTTAAAATTTAATCTTTAACTTGCCACCCTATTTTTTGTAAATATTCTCCCACATGTGTCACATTACTATTGCTGTTAATATACTTAGATCCTTGTTAAAAAACTAGGTCCACTTATTCTGGATGAATTTCACACCTGAGACATAAATTTATTGAGCCTCTAAGAGCCTTATTTCTTGTTAGAAAACAGAAATAGTGTCCAATTTACTTTAACCCAAGAGCAAGCGCGCGGGGCACAGAATCACTCCAAGCTCACGAAGTCCTTAATTCTGGGAAAACTGTTTATTTATTGCCAATGACCTTAACAGTATCCTCCTATAGGACAGAGAGTCTTCATGGGGACTAAAATGTATCTGTAAAATATTTTCTTATTTAGGCGTGGCATACGTGTTTTTAAATTTTTTTTTACAGTTTTAAGGTATTTGTTTTGACTGAGTTCTCCGCGTGACCACTTTAGTTAAAAGATATCTTCTATGAACGTGCTAGATATTTTTCTCCTGTGAACAACTTAGTAGTTTTGATTACTTTGTACGACTTATTATGGTTTATAAATGTAAATGAGCAAAATAAAAGAAAAAGAAATGACATTGAGGGAAATTGAAAATGATCAAGTAAGGGAAGAACCTGCTGAAATAAAGTATATTAATCATCATAGCAAAAGTAAACATATGAAAATCGATGAAAAGGGAACGTTTGAGTTGAAAGGAAAATTTTGAACTACCAAAAGAACACCAGGAAAAATATGAAGCCATAAGTGTAGCACATGACACTCCTCGTTCTGTTAAAAAGACATAAGCAAGAAAGATTTCAACATACTGTTTATCGACCATCAAAGGACAATAAAACTACAATAACGTGAACAGCATATGACAGTTTTGCCTGCCAATAACATTCCTATAATTTTAACGAAAAGTGTCTGTGATTTGCGTCCTTTATTAAAGTCACGCACATTTTTGAAATTTCTTAGTTCTGTTTGGTTGATATTTTTTTTCAAATTTTCAAAGAAAAATTTTAAAGTCATTAAAAGTAGGTAAGTATACTTTTTCTTAATTAATTTATTCACGATTTTTATCGCGTACAGTAAAATTAATTATAAAAAAGGGATTGGGTCAGCATGACCATTAATGTTAGTATGGAGTGCACGCCTACTCCCAAGTTAATTACAATAATTTTTGATCATTAGATAAAATTATGAAGAATTTAAAGCTATAAAATAATTTCCGTGCGCCAGATCGGGAAAACTGATCACTGTGCGGCGTCGCCATTTTCCCACACGATGTCGTCTTCCGTGCCATCCAAATGCATTTGTTATTTAGCATTTTTTTAAAGAATGTAAAATTATTATTAAAGACTGTTGAACATTTATAAGCAAAAATTGTATCAATTTGTTTGCGCCATCGACGTACATTTTTTCGACGCCGTCGACGTACAAAAAAAAATTCTACAGACAATGATGTTTAGGAATACTGAAGATAACTGCGGGTTGGGATAGATCATCGATGCAAGTGGCCAGAATGGAAGGTTGTATTTTCCCTTTTGGAAGGGGTGGAAACTCAATTTCCTCCATCCAACAAATGTTTTGTCTTCGATTCTAAGTTGCACCCGACTTTCTGTAGCTATACCACTGGGAAAATAGCGCAGATTAGATTCGAGTAAATACGGCAATTTTTAAAGATGAAGATATATATATATATATATCCCAAACAAAATAGATAATCAAAAAGCGACTCAAAATCGAAATGAAAAGGTTTGATAAGTAACTTATTAATTTATTGTTCATTTTGGTTTCATTGTCAGTTTTAAAAGATATATGATGACAAAGAATTAGAGGATTGTGACGAATTTAATATTTGTTACAATGTATTCAATATAATACTCGGACAAGAAAATTAATTGTGGGCGATCCCCTCGCCACTGAAAATTTTGCTAAAACAGCTTTCGAATTAGAACAGAGATTTAGTAGAAGATAATTGTAAACAAAAGTTACGTAAAAGAAATGTTACAATTAATAATTTCTAGGATATGATTTCCAGAGAAAGGATAAATTATTACTACAGATAAGATTAACTTTATATATATAATCCCACTTCAATAAAACTTCAATAATCGGTGGGGAAAAAATCAGGATTTGAGCATAGTTTGCTTGTATCCGTGGTCAAGTTTACTTTATCAGAAGAAATATCGAGAGTTAGACAGTAGAAAAAAGAAGGAAAGAAAAATAAGGTATATCTCGAATTTGATGGACTTTCTGATAAGAGAAGGGAAAAACGGGTAAAACTAGCAAGAAAGCTGCCTGCGAAAAGGGGAGCGTCCGAAAGAAAATAAAAAACAAAATAAAACAAATTCTTGTTTGGGGTCAACGACAGCTGGATTGCTTCAAAATATGTATTTAGCGGTAAGCCCCACAATACGAAAAAGTGCTTCTCAGCTCTTTCTCTAACTCACAAACAAATAAATTGAAATAAGTAAATGAGTTTAGAATTTCAGTATATGGCGAAAAATTAGACAGATCTCTTGTGAGATGTTTTTTGTGTAATTGTTTGCATCCCTTACTACACGTTCAGAATTCTCGTTAAAATAAGTGATTCAAATGCAGTTGACCCAAGCAAACAGAAACTAGCGATGTTGCTTTGTAAAGATTAGGGGCGGTTATTGTAGGAAAAGATAAGAAAAAGAAAACAATTCGAGTCTATGGATAATGGTTCACAGAAGTCATACATGTTAAGGATAGAGCCGAATTCATAGGATTAGAAACAATTTCAGCTGAGAGAATCACGCTGCTTCGTTTGGAAAGGTTAGATTCAAGACTAGGTTACCTAAATATAATGCTTAGCTTTTTCACCAATCGGAATGAATACCAACAGTGATGTCTTACGACCTTATGCAAAGATAGGCCCCACTTGAGACCCTTTTAAGTAGATAGCATATGGCATACATTGTTGATACTCATACAAACGGCCACCCGTAATAAAAAATGGTAAGAGACTCACAATCTCAGACATAGGCACAAACCTACTCGACCGATTGTCACCTTTCGACTAAGACATAGTGTATAGTTATAGGTCTAGACACGGATGATGGACATATACACTACTGTTAAAAATTAAGAGAATTTTCAGATGTGGTCGATTGCCTCTAGAATTACTAGACAGATTTTAATGAAATTTGGTATGTACATATAAGGTTGATAAAAAAACAATTG
>BMAO01023009.1:0-38746 GCA_019973975.1 Trichonephila clavata | reverse complement strand
AACCACGAGTCGTTGAGTTTCGGAAATACTTGTTCCGAGCCTTTGAGCCATTACAATCTGCCCTTCTATCAAAGTCGCTTAGATCCGCAGCCTTTCCCATCACACACAGAAGTAAGTGAAAGAATGATTCTTCAGACTCTAGAGCAGCAGTTAAATACCACTTCCACCTGATCACGTGCCTTCACGTCATCCAGGCGAGTTCATTGTAAAATGTAGTTGTGGTCATAATGTTTTGGCTCTTGTGTGTATATACGCATTTCACTTTAACAAAATGGGTAAAATTTACAAATTCCTTCCATTACTCCCGTCATCTTTCTCTATAATGATACAACTTGCTTCAAGTTTCACTTTCTGAGCCACTATGCTTATTAGACATAAATGCAATTTGCGGCCCTTTCACAAACCCAGGAACCAACCATGAAAAATGAGACAAGATTTCCTTGAAAAAAATACTAGTGAAAATGGATGTGGTTTTTCCATTTAGGGCAAAAGCGTTGAAACAATTACGTAGACAATCCATAAGACAAAGATACCGTTTTATTATAGATGCTTTGCACACAGTTTAACCGTTAGCTTTCTGAGACTGCGCAGAAAGCTTCATTCGGTTTCACTAGACTCTAGAGACGAGTATCTTCCAAATTGTTTTCCCAGATGGCCCATAAAATTCCGACTCGTCTGAAAGCATCGGCTTGAAATAAAATGAGAGTTATCAGATTCAGATGCCCCAGAGAATGTGGGCAACAGTGTTTTTAAAGATATCTTTCTTTCATAGGGTGGCACAATTTTGCAGTATATACACAATAGCTTTCTATTTCGGAAATGTATTTCACAAATAGCGAGTTTTTTTATATGTTTGAAAATGGCCATAAAAAAGATTTCTGCTTTGATAGAGGTTTTTGCCTTTTTGCCTTTTTTTTAAGGGAAAGATCCTTAGAGCAACTATTTTTAGGTTGCATCAGATGAAATTTTATCTTTAAAATGGGGGTTGGTAAACAGCGATTCACAAGGTGTTTTTTGTTGTTGTTTTTTTTAGGCTCCACCAAGACAATCATAAAATAAAATAGACATAAAATGTTCTCTAGATTTGAGCAAATATAAATTATAGTTAAAAGAAAACTAAAAAAAAAAAACACGCGTTTATAGTGAATCGAACTAAAAAGTGAAAAATAATTCTTAATATAAGAATAAAATTATTAACGGGAAAATTAAAACCATTGCGGTAAAAGCGTGAGGTGCTCTATATCAACTCTTTTAATTTCTTACTAGTTCTATTTCGAAATTTTGAGTTAGTGTAAAAATGTAGTACAAAGCACCCCCGCTTTTACCACAATGACATTAATTTTCTCGCTATTCATTTTATTCTTATATTAAGAATTTTTTTTTACTTTTTAGTTCAATTCTCTATACAAGTGTGTTGATTTTTTTTAGTTCTTTTTTCAAAAAGATATAATTTATTTTTCATATTTTTAGTTCAATCTACAATAAAAGTGTGTTTTTTTTAGTTCTTCAAACTATCATTTACTCATTATTGAATTTATCTTTGAATTTCATAATTGTTAGCCGGAATTATGTGGCTGCTGGAATTAGTCTTGCTCTTCAATGGGTATTAATTAATGGGTCTGAAAGGTATTTATTCTCTCCATTTACCTGGCCTCAGATGAGTTCCGTATCGTTATATTTCAAAGATTCCGTCTCTATAGATACAGGTCAAACTAATAAAATGTTTTAAGAAGAAATATTAAATATCAATCGTATTATCACCTTTTAAAGGTATTATTATAATGTTAATTCGTATCATCACATCTAAACGTATTGCTTTATAAAAAAAAAAAATATATTTAGCAGTTAGAACATAATTTTTTCCCACCTGAAAGAGTTTTCCACATGCAGTGTTTTTTCATTTTCATATTCAGAAAAACTAGACAATTGTTTATATTATGGTAAGAAATGGCTGACGCACCTACCCTCACCTTTCTCACATAAATACTTTTTTGTTTGTTTTATTTGTATTAGCTACAAGTGTATTCGTTTATAGTTTGCACCTTAATCTTTTAGTCGCCAAATCTGGAAATGGCATATGGAATAAGTCGAAAAATTGGAAAATAGAATATGCAATAAGTTGTCAAATCTGTCGACAAATCTAGAAATCGTTATTCCTGATGATTCTGATTAGGACAATGGAACAAAATTATGAAATTGTTGTATTGTCCTCGGTCTTTGACAAGTGTGCAAAATTTCTAATTAATCTGACCTTTTAAAGTGGGTAAAATTCAAGTTCAAAGATTCCGTTACATACAAGTGAAACTTATAAAAGCGTGTTAATAAATTTGTGAGCAAAGTTTTCCCTTCATGAAGAACAAAAGAGTGCATGTAAATGCGTTGATTGATTTTAAATTGACAACTGTGATGACAATTTCAACAAGCAATTTCGTTCTTGATTTCAAAACATTTCTCATTTAACATTCTAAAATTTAATGCACTTGTAGCTATACACGATTTGAAATTAGTATAACAAATAGATATTATTATAAACCTATACTTATTAATTATAACCTATACTCATTAATACAATGTATACCTTTCTCTAAGATGCAAATTTAAACCAATGAATTCCGTCAAATGGTGCGACTTACCAGAACTCACCGCTTCTTCAATGTGGCACTTAAACCAAAATAATTGTCTGCTCCTACACTGTACTGATAACTAGAGTTGAGTTGTATTTTTAAAAAAAATAATTGTTAGAAAAATAAGTTGTCAATCAAATAAAACCATATTTAATTTTTGCCTAAGAGTATTTTAAAATTTCAACTTATAACAATTATTTTTAAACTACAATGAACTGTAAAAATCCAATTTAAACTAAGCATATGACTTAAACTAGTGCTTCCAAACTTTCAATATTTGCAACCCAATATGCAATCATAAATTTCATCGCGCCCCCCTTCCATACAATAACAATGAAATGAGATAAATAATAGTCTACTTTGCCGCTAAACCTACAACACGACTTGAACCACTTAAGTGCCGCCGGCGTATATGAACGTCTCGCTCATCCAGTGCATTAATTACCCCGGGCGTATATATACGTCTTTCCGAAATATGATCTTTTCTGTTGCTCTCCATAAAATTATTCCGAAGGCTTTGAAATGCAATAAAATCCCCTCGACAGTGTTTGCCTAAGACTTACTACTACTTATTTCAAAGGATTTTCTTATTTATTCCTTTTCTACTCCCCCTCCCTTCCTCCCAATACACCACACACACATTGGCCTATACTACATGTCTTAGTGTTAAAGGATGGCATTGGGGAGATCGTGTAAATTTTAATTGGCATTTAAGTGATTAATTATAAACCGTACAAATTATCAAGATAAGTGTTAATTTTTGCATATAATTTTACATAGAAGCCCATGGGGTCACTAGCAATTGATAAATTTCTTCTTAACGTAGTATTGTTAAACTAATTATAAAATACACATTGCGCAGTACTGATATATTTATAAGTGTATTACTTCAGTGTAAATGTGTATTTTATTTTTTATTATGTCGTAATGTATTTTGTTTTTTTACTTTCAGTAAATTAATAATTTTTTAAAATAATCTTTTGTTTTCGACTTTTCAATATGCTCGCGCCCCCCTCGTAGTGTTATCACGCCCCCAAGGGGGCGCGCCCCACAGTTTGAGAAACACTGATTTAGACTATAGGCTCATAATTCTTGTGATGTTTTGGATTAAAATTTCAGAAATTAAATAAAATAAGGAAAAATTCTGTTGAAGGCATACGGTAAAATGAAGATTATTAATGAAAACTTCTGTAAATTTCAGAAATTGTGTACTAACTACTACTAGTACATCAAAGTATGTTGATATAATGTGAAATGTTGATGAACAATTAAATAATACCTAGTCACATGAAGTTTTTATTTTAATTTCTTGATAAGAATAGGCAGTCGAAATTAAAGATTTTGGACCGTCAAAATACTTTCTAGGCTCTAAAATTTACAGAATTTCAAATTAGTTTCAGGGACGACTTATGCAGTAGTACATTTGTTGCCATAACTTGCACATTGTTAATGAAGAATAAGAGTTGCGAATAAGTACTGACAATTACTATTAGAAAAATATTTAGTTATTATAAGTTTATGCGTGGTATAACGGGGTGATTCTTTTTAAATTGACATTACTTAGAGCCAACTGTAGCTGGATCTAACAACGACAATGGCACAAAGCTAGGTATGGAAACTGATAATTACACAAAAAATAAGATTTAGCGGGAAAAAAAAACTTTTTTTCAAGGAAAAGTTGATAGGGGAACTTGTAGCGCTGTTAATCTTTTAAAGTGTTACACTTAAAGAAAATAACACGTACAAAATAAATGTGCGATG
The DNA here is from genome assembly GCA_019973975.1 of Trichonephila clavata. NCBI lineage: Eukaryota > Metazoa > Arthropoda > Arachnida > Araneae > Nephilidae > Trichonephila > Trichonephila clavata. The sequence continues at coordinate 34,361 of BMAO01023009.1, read as the reverse complement.
CTAAATGGTAGTAAAGAGTTATATAACTGTTCTAAAAAGCTCATTTTGGACTATTCCTATCTCTCTTAGAAATTAAATAAGTCTTAACGAAATATATAAATAAAATCCATTCTTTAAAAAGATGTAAACAATGTTAATTGTTCTAAGTGACAATATCCTAAAAGATGAAATAACTTATGACAGCGTTTCTCAAACTGTGGGGCACTCCCCCTAGGGGGTCATGATAACTCTACGAGGGGGGCACGAGCATATTGAAAAGTCGAAAACAAAAGATTACTAAAGAAAATGATTGATTTATGAAAAGTAAACAACAAAGATACATATTGGCGTAATAAAAAATAAAATACACATTTACACTGATATAATACGCTTATAAATGTATCAGTACTGCACAATGTATTTTATAATTAATTTAACAATACTCAGTTAAGAACAAGTTTAAAAATTACCAGTGACTCCATGGGCTTTCATTTAAAAAATGATATCCAAAAATTAATATTTATCTTGATAATTTGAATGGTTTATAATTAATCCTTTAACTGCCGGTTAAAAGTTACACAAATCACTCCCCAATTCCACCGTTATCCACGTAGGCTTGCGTATGTGATGTATTGGGGGGGGAAGGAAGACATAAGCAAATCCTATGAAATAAATAAATCTTCCAAAAAAACACAAGCACTGTCAAGGTCCTTTTATTGCATTCCAAAGCCTTCGGAATAATTTTATGGATAGCAGTGCACAGAAAAGATCGTACTTCGGAAAGACGCATATATACGTCCGGGGCAATTATCGTTTTGGTTAGTGAGACGTTTATATACGTCGGTGGCCCGTAAGAGGTTGAAGTCGTGTTGTAACTTTAGCGTCAAAGTAGAGTAATATTGGATTCAATACATTGGTATTGTATGGACAGGGAGGCGATGAAAATTATGACTGAATATTGGGTCGCTAATATTCAGAGTTTGAGAAGCACTGACTTATGAAAAAAAACAACTTTTTGTTACTGAAATACTTGTTTCCATCGTTATTCTTACGGGCATCTCATTAACTGTAATTACTTTATTTGTAATAAACCTGAACTATCAAAGAATTTTCTTGATGAAACCAATTAAAAAACTTCTACGCCATTAAATTATTTTTCAAAGGGGAAAATTTTAAACATTTAAAAGACATTCTATAATATAAATTACCTTTCTTCTTTTTCTCTTTGGAACAAAAAATGAAGTTCCTTCGCTGTTGATAATTGAAGGTTTTAAAATTCATTAACTTTTTGCATATTTACGAAACATATTTGATAGCTTTATTGAATATAATATTCGCTGAAGAAGGAAATTTAAATTATAATTAATTAATAACTTATGCTTTAACAAATTAATCGCTAGAAAGATTCTTACAATGGAATTAATTTGAAACCGCTGCATATAAATTGATTTTTAAATGTAATAATTAAGAAATAAAATAATTTTCTAATTAAAAAATTTAACTTCGAATTAGAATTTCTTTTTCCTCCTGTTTTCGCAGACAATGTTGCAGATTTTTTTTTTTTTTCCGTAATTTCTTGATTCTTTTTGAAATTATATTTTAATGCAGGATTTTTTTACTTATTCAATATTCTATATTGGTTGATTTAAATATTTTAAAACAAATTAAATGAATGAATTCTGAAATCAAATATGTTTAGTTTTAAATATAAATCGTTGTCAGACACAGTTCTGAGATTAGTTTTTTAAAACTCAGAATCCATTTTCAAACTGGATTTGAAAAAGAAGCTTTAAACATTTTCTCGAACTATTTTTGCAACTATATCTGTTAAAAATAAGTTACTTAAATCGACTTTCACTTTATATATTTTAATTTCACAATTTGTGGATAATTAATTTCATTTCTTCCAAATGTTCATTAGGATAGATCCCGGTTCTATGGAATTTTTTTAAAATCTGGACCTGCCTATGTGGAAGAGATGTTCAATGGGACGGAGATTATAGAAGAAAAATAGTTTTTAAAAGATAGGAAAATTAAATACTGCCACAAAAAGGTTGACTTTTTCAACACGCTATTATTACGTTGAGTAAAAAGATTTCCGCCTAAAAAAACAATATTGTAATCAGTGGCGTAACGTACACCCCCGCACTTCGGGAGGCCCAAGGCTTCTAGAGGGCCCAAAGCCTGACTGATACCATTAACGTAGGTTTTCTCAAAATTCGCTTTACATTTTAAAAAATCGAATTTTTAAGTGATTTTCCAATTGGCGATCTAACGTCATTCATAATCAAAACGCTCATTAGATATCTTTAATCCTGCAGCTAAATCAAAAAACATTTTTTTTATTTGCTGTAATCCAGATGACCAGAGATACTTTTCTTTAGTGGGTTTTCTTTTTAAACCTAACAAATAAAATAAAAGCTAGACGGAGATTTGGATAAAATACTAGAAAGATAAGAGTTCATCACTTATTATTACAGTATACATTACATTAACTACAGGCAGAAGGGGAAAAAGGACATAATTTACTTTTTAAGAAGCAGCAGAGTAAATTACTGGCACCTTTAGTTTGTGTTTCACCCTTGTGTTTCAATTTCATTGAGCGAAGTCGTAAATAACGTACATCTGTTATGCTTTTTTCCAGTAAAATAGCATTACGATACTTGGAAAAGCATAGAGAGGATTTTAAATGCTTATTTGATGATTGATTCATGAGTATTCAATCAAATGAAGCATAATGAGAAGAAAGCAGAATGGAATGGATCAGTTTTTTTATTTCTTTTTTCATGAGATCATTTTTGCTTCATATAAAGAACTCTCCTTATTAAAAGTTGCAGTATTTACGCTAGAATATAATCGAACTTTAGGTGAAGCTTATGGGATTCATAAATGAAAAATGAGTTAAGTGATAGCTTTTTTCTTTCATAAGAATTTTAAATTGAAAATTAATTTGCAGTGTTCGTGTCTTTCTTAGTGTTCGTTTTTATTTAAGTTACCAGGTCATCTATAGTTAGATTTCCCCTTTGAATAAATATTATAAATACTCTCTAATTTTATACATTATTTACTTCATTTACTCAGACTCCGGTTAATTTTGTATTCAGTTATAAGTTTAATATTAAATATTTTTACGTGATATATAAAGGTACATTATGTTTTGGTTTGACGGTCCTTTGTATATACCATATCTATATATATAAAGGAGAAAAGCGACTCTGACTGACTGACTGACTGACTAATCACGAAATCTCTGGAACTATTCAACCTACAGACTTGAAATTTGGTAGACACATTCCTTTGATAGAGTAGACATCAGCTAAGAAAGGATTTTCCGAAATTCGAAACGCAAAGGGCTTTAATAATAATTGTTTCCATGTTTAAACTACTTGATGTACAATCTTGAAATTGGGTAAGCGGATTCTTTTCAGAGAGTAGAGATCCGCTACAAAATGAGTTTGGTGAAAATCGACCCCCCAAGTGGCGTTGCAGGGGCTTAGGGGGCGTTATAGATAATTATTTCCATTTTTAAACTATTTGACGCACTGTCTTTAAATTTGATATATAGATTCCTTTCGTAGAATAATGATCAGTTACAAAACGGGTTTTGTGAAAACAGACTTCTAAGTGGCGTTGTGGGGATTAAGGGCGTAATAGATAAATATATCCGTTTTTAAACTACTTCACCTACCTGCTTGAAAATTGGTAGGTAAGTTTCTTTCCTGGAGTAAATATCCGCTACAAAATGGGTTTTGGGAAAATTGACCCCCAAGGGGTGTTGCGGGGGGTTTAAGGGGCGTTAAAAATTCCTATTTTTAAGTTATTAGACGTACAGTCTTGAAACTTAGTAAGCAGATTCCTCTCATAGGGTAGAGATACGCTAAAAATGGGTTTCGTGAAAATTGCCCCCAAGTGGCGTTGAGGGGACTTAAGGGGCGTTATAGATAATTATTTCCAGTTTTAAACTATTAGACGCACAGTCTTTATATTTGATAAAGAGATTTCTTTCATAGAGTAGAGATCAGCTATAAGAAGGTTTTGTGAAAACAGACCTCTAAGTGGCGTTGCAGGGGAATAAGTGGCGTAAGAGATAAATATTTTCGTTTTTAAACTATTTGACCTACCTGCTTGAAAATTGGTAGGAATGTTTCTTTCATGGAGTAAATATCCGCTACAAAACGGGTTTGGAGAAAATTGACCCCAAGGCAGATATAAATAATTATTTCTATTTTTAACTATTAGACTCACAGTCTTGAATTTTGGTTAGCAGATTACTCTCATAGGATAGAAATACACTGCAAAATGTGTTTTGTGAAAATCAACCCCTAGGCGGTGTTGCGGGGGTTCAAGGGGCGTTATTGATAATTTTTTTGCATTTTTAATTAATTGTAGGCACAGTCTTCAAATTTTGCTAAGCAGATTCCTTTCATAGAGTGCAATTCCCCTACAAAATGGGTTTTGTGAAAACAGACCCAGAAGTGGCGTTGCGGGGGCTCAAGTGGCGTTATAGACAATTACCCCATTTTTAAACTGTTAGACGTACAGTCTTGAAATTTGATAAGCAGATTCCTTTCGTAAAGTAGAGAACCGCTACAAAATGGGTTTCGCGAATATCAACTACTAAGTTTAATTTCGGGAGATTAAGAGGCGTAATCGATAAATATTTCCATTTTTAAACTACTTGATCATCCTGCTTGAAAATTGGTAGGCATGTTCCTTTCATGAAATAGAGTTCCTCTAACAAAGAGTAAAATGAAAATTGACCCCCAAAGATGTTTGCGAGGGTTCAAGAGGAGTTACAGAAAAAAATTCCTGTTTTTAATTGTTAGACCCATATACTTGAAATTTGCTAAGCATGTTTCTTTTGTTGAATAGGGATCCACTAAGTATAAATTTTAAGCAAATCAAGTTCTGGGGGTTGCAGGGGGTTACTGGGACGTATTGACAAAAAAAAATTACTTTTTTCGAGCTACAAGGACTATAATAATGAAATTTGGTTTGCATTTTTCTTTTGTTGAATTGAAATCCGCTAAGAGCAGTAATTTTGGAAAACGGCTCTCAACGGGATTACGGGGATATTGATAGTAAAACTTTTGTTTTTTTCTGTTAGATTTAGACTTGAAATTTGGCTTGCATGTTCAATTTACGGAGTAGAGATCCACCGAAAATTGGTTTTGTGGGAATTCACTTGGTTTTTGAGTTACGAAAGAGCAAACATCATTCTATGCTTCGATTTTAGAGATTTTTAGAAAATACAAATTAGATGAGTTCTGCCCTTTTTTTTTTAACAACAGGTGACAGTTACAGGTATAAGTATATTTTTCAATTCAATCGAATTCTTAATGCAGGACTTAGATATCAATAATTTATACATATATATAAGCAGTAAAAATTTATAAAACATCATGAAATACCCAGCGAAGCGGGCGGGTAACAGCTAGTACTATATATTCACACTCTTGCCAGAAAAGAATTTTCTTATGAACGAATGAGAGAAGATAAGCCCTGAAGAAAGCACTAAATTTGATAATTCAAAACTGAAGCGACTTCAGGAGGTTTTCAAAACTCGGGGTTATCCAACCAGCTATTAAATAGATCATTATCGTTTTTAAATAATTTTTATAGTTACTACTAAAACAATAAACGCAGACTTTTTCGACTTGATTTTTGTTGGTATCGCTACAAACCTGTGCTTGTTTTAAAAGCCATGAAAGCAACCGAGTTTACTTTTGAAATTTTCAATACTTGGGGAATGAACTAAATAAAATATAATTTTAAAAAATTCCGGTTTTTAAATTTTTTTTGCGTTGTTTATGTAAGCAGTAGTAGGTGAACGCAGACATTTTTTTCTAGCAAGTATATATGTATATATATAAAATAGCCGGCTTGGGGCCCAAGACCTGACCTTGCGGGGGGGGGGCCCAATTATTTTCCGTTACGCCACTGCTTGTAATGTGATAAACACATATAAAATCAGCAAAGCTAATGAAGGTAGTGATCTACAATGGTCTACTAGCATTTTGGCAACTTTTCAATCACTTCAACGAAGAACTGTCGTGTGCACTAGTCCAAAAAGGATCGACCTCATTTATGACTTCGTCATTTGAATGGAAGGTTGTGCCATCAAGATTCAGTTGCAGACGGAAAAACAGATAGTAATCCGAAAGCGCCATGTCTGTGCTGTATGGTGGATGCCACTCTAGCGTTTAGAGTGTTCAGCAGGTCATCCTACTAACATGTGGCCGGGCGTCATTTTGATGAAAGCGAACCCCCTTCCTTCTGAACTCGTTTTGGTTTTTCGCCAATGGCATCGATAAGTTTCATAATAATATTGCTGTGAATTTTACTGTTGATGGTCTGCCAACTTTTCAAGTATTTCTTATAGATAATTCCACGACAATCTCACCAGATACAGAGCAGCACCTTCTTGTTAGTTAGCATTCATCTTGCAACCAAACCTGCTGATTCATCGGGTGTTGACCATCCTCCTTTACGGCTTGTATTGTTGTAGTATACCCATTTTTCTTCAAAGGTAACAATTCTGTCCAGAATGCTCTCTTTCCTTTAATATCTGAACAGAGCCAAAAAGGCCGCATTTCTCTTCAGCAGTCAGGCACACCCAGCGGTTAAACTTAAACATTAGAGATTTATTCTTTTGAGAGTATTAACTAATGTTTTTAGACAAACGTCCTCCTTTATTGCAATAGTTCGTGTTGAAACATTTTTGTCTTGATCAATGATTTGCTGTAACTGGTCACAATCCATCTCAATAGGGCGGACAGAACGTTGTTCATCTTCGAAATCGGAATCCCCAGCTTTAAATTTTCGAAACCAAACACTACTGTATCGTAAGAAACAGTATTAAAACCTAAACTTCCTCACTTTTTTTGTGGTATTCAGTTGCACTGAGTTCATTTCGGAACTCGAAGGAAATGATCGTTTTGATCTGTTAGCGTGATAACTCCATTTAAACACTTTTTTGGTGTACAAGATAATAAAATATTAACAAACAAATTACACAGTCGTGTAGATCATACTTTCAGATTTAGAATGCAAAATCCCGTCTGGAGAAAGGTTAACTATCACGGGAATAGCAGCTGTTGGTGAGGAGGTATCTACCCTTGGCAGAAAACTTTTTACTCAACCCGATATTAACTTCACCTGTATGTAACGGAATTTTTGAACATTTTTACCCACTTTAAAAGGTCAAATTCATTCGAAATTTTGCACACTTTTCCAGGTATGATGACAATACCGTAATTTAATAAATTTGCTCCATTGTTCTGACCTGGATCATCAGGATTAACGATTTCCCATTTTCAGATTTGGCAACTAATTCCAGATTTGGCGACTAAAAGATTAAGTTTCAACCCAAAAGCAAAAACACTCGTGGTTAATACAAATACAAGAAAAAAAAATTAGGGTTATTTATGTGAAAAAGGGAAGATTGTGTCAGCAATTTTTGTACCATAATTTTAACAATTGCCCGTTTCTTCTGAAAATGTAAGTAAATAAAGAGTTAAAAAAATTAAAAATACATGCTTTTATTGTGGATTGAACTAAAAAAATTAAAAATAAATAAATTATAGTTTAAATAAATTAAAAACACGCTTTTATAAGAAATAGAACTGAAAAGTAAAAAAATAATTCTTAATATAAGAATAAAATGCCCTTAATGAGAAAATTAATGTCATTTTGGTAAAACTGTGGGGTGCTCGATATCAAAATTGTTCTTATTTCTTACTAGTTCTATTTCGAAATGTAGAGTTGGTGTAAAAATATAGTACAGAGCACCCAACGCTTTTATGACAATGATATTAATTTTCTCGTTCATCATTTTATTCTTATACTAAGAAATGTTTTTTTACTTTTTAGTTCGATTAACTATAAAAGCGTGTTTTTTAATTTTTTAAATTATAATTTATTTTTAAAAAATGGAAAAAAGACTTAATTTTGGTTGGATGGTGTGAGTGCCGAGTAGTGAGTATAACAATGTACATTGCAACATTTCATTACCTCAGCTCTCCTTCCCCACACCGTCGATTCCGTCCCACCTGGAAAGTCTTTCACTTCATCGCGCACTAGAATTTCAACAATAGGCTTTTAAAAAATATAATATTAAAGAAGCTGTTAAATGTTACTAATGTTTTTAATGTAACTTTTCAATTGGTGTTCTCTCATCAGAAAAAAATGTTAAAAAGTACCGCAATGCTTGTTTTTCTTTAACAAATTTACTTTGGACATTTACCGTAAAAAATCTCAAATACCTAAACTTCTTTCCCCTTGTGTTTGTTGCTGTTGTTTCTTATGCCACCTGTTCTCGATCTCTCCAGGCCCACGAAATTCATCAAGTCAAGGGGCTAGATGTACGCCTGTCGTTAGCCGTAGCCTTGAGCACCATGCAGGTGATCGTTCGATTTAGCTCGTTTTCATCCCAATTTTGAGAGAGAACACCTGGGGATCAGGGCCTCCCATTTCTCTTCCCTCCCACCAACCTCACGAGAGGACTTGCGGCTCCACGGCTATTTGGAGTACTCCTATGCCGTGAAGGCTCTATATATTTACAAACATCCATGCCTTCTCTGGTATTCCTCTTATTCAGTATATTTCTAAAAATTTCTTTGATTCGCTTCCGCAGACTAATAACATAAATATGCTCCATCTTCCTAATTATACCCCTAATATCAACTTTAAAAGACCAAGAAGAATACTTCTTGACTATTATAATTATTAATGACCCCTTTAATTATTAATTTCTAGTGCAATTTTTATTGCACATCTAATCACTCTTTTTATAAAACTCATATTTCATAAACTATAATGATATTTTTTCATTCATTTTGCCTTTCTCTACTGGACAAGTCCCGCCCCTTTTTATATATTTCAATAACTAAGACCCCTCGGGCAGCCAATGAGAGTCATTGTAATCAACCGCCATGCACCAATGTGAGAGCAGCCTTTCAGCTTTCCTTCTCGAACTTATTGTTACATTCATGAAAATTAACCAAACGATTGGCTCGTCTAATCAGAAAGCACCTTATTCAGCATGAAAACGAAAATATCGTTCTACATCTGATTCACTGCCAGATATGGGATTGGGGCCGCAAATGGCCCATATGCCCAGACATAAAGACCGTAAATACCTTCCCCGGTATTCGAACCCAAGCCCTACGGCACAGCAGTCAGCGTCACTAACCACTATACCAGATGGGCGACTCATTACCCTTGTAGCAGTACTTATCATCAAAATTAATTATTTTTTATTTTATGTTGCCCTTTACCTATATATTAAGGGACATCTTGTCCACGTAGCTAGGTTTCGAAATTTTGATAAAAAATAATTTCAATCCTCCGCTTTTTCCTATTGTTCATTGACTAAAGCTCTGTTTTTCTATGCAGGGTTTGATTTTTTAAGTAAGGATTTCAAAAAACAATTTTCTAATTCGAAAAAGTCTTCGGTGATAGAGAAAAATTTGTTTTATTAATTTTGTTATATCAACAAAATAAGTTTAATATATATTTAACAGTTTAATGTACACCTTAGAATATAAATCAAATTCCTATAGAAATATAATAGATTCCAATTTAAACATAATGTGATGAATATTGCTATTTAATAAGTAAAGCCAAAACTTTATTATAAAAATAAAAGTACTTAATTTAACTAAATTGAATACTGTTCCCATTCGAGAATAGTTATCCAATTCAAAAACCTAATGGTTCTAAAAATCTTTTGAAAGCTGAAACATGCTCGAACTCTTTCCAAATAAGAATCTTAAAATGACTTTTGAAACAGAAAACTAATATCCATTATAACCTGAATTCTTTTGTTAAAAAATAATGCGAGTAAGAAAGATAGAGGGGGAAAAAACCTGGCCGTTTTCAACGACGGTTAAAATCCGGATAGAGTCATTCATCGAATTACCTTTCTTTTGTAATGGGGTAAATCTTTGTATTTAACTCGTAATAGCTAGCTCATGGAGTTCTTACTAGATTTCCAAGAGAAAAATTAACTAAAACTGTCTTCTAAAATAACGGATGTTGCCAACGAGCATTTATTTTTATATATTTCCTGAAGGTAATTCACATCTCTTGGGTAAAATACACTTCTTAATTTCGTAATGGTATTCTTTCTCGTTAGAATATATATTAGATTAATTCAGTTCTATATTTTTTTTAAAACTGCATTGAATGGATGCTTATTGTAGTCTTCTGTGTTTTATAATTGAGCAAGTCTTAACAATAAAGAAGCTGAAAGGAATACATAAAAGCTTTTATTCAATGCTGTGGGGAGATTGCAAAAATAATTAAGTCTAGTTATATATAACAATGAGGAAGCGTGGGAGTTTCTGAAGAATGTTTTATATTAGTTTTCAGAATTTTGCTAACTATATATGCAAGGATTATACTTAATCTGCAAACATCTTAGAAAACTATTATTCCCTTGTTAAAAAAGTTATTTTGAATAACACAACCTTCCTCCCGTTCTGATTAATTTACAAAAATGATTCAATCAATATAATAAACGCAGTACACTCATTGAAGATTTATATATATATATATATATGTTCGAATCTAACTGAAATCTTCCAAAAAAGTTAGATTCTTGAGATAGCGGGGTTTTCATTTGGCGGAGTGTCTAGGGGTTAACTTTGAAAAAACAGACAACAAAAATTAAAGAATGAAACTTGTTTACACTAAATAATTTATTATGAGTTATAGGAGAGTATTTACTGAGGGAATATTTACAGAATAGAAATTAGAACATGCAGACATTTAAAAATACAGAATAGTTAAATAATTCGCTCTAGGAGGACGTTAGAGATTAAATAAAACTCATTATGCGGTGCGATGGTAACTTACCGCCTAGTTTTGGCTAACGGGCGCGGATGCGCGAAAACGCTGCTTCGTTGTCGAGTGTTAGTGGGCCTCTGCCGAAAAGGTCGAGTCAGCGTTTTAATAAGCACGCTAGATGGCGTTGATGTGGAATGCTGTCTTGACTAACATTGCCTTCCTCTGCAAAGGGATATGATCTAACCTTTTACAAAGAAAGTTCCTAGGGATATCCTGCATACATATAGATATTTGCTATTACAAAATGTATACCATAAATTTATCTAATAAATATGGAGAATAGAACGTTCAAAATAATGAATTTATATTCTGTAGTTTGTTTTTATAATTCTTTAAAAACTTTTTTTCGAAAAAGTATACATTTTCAATGAAAATATTCTGGACATCAGTTTAATAAACCTTATTTTTTTTTTGGATAAATGATCTATTAACGTATATTTAGTTATCGAAATTTTAGAAATTATCTATACATATAAATAGGAGAAAAGTGACTCCCTTACTTTATAGGGATCTTCAAAATTACTGTATTTATTTGAATCTAAGCAGCACACTCAAATTCTCAACAAGTTTTTGTGAAAAATAAAAAACAGTGTAAAATGGTTTATCAATATCCAATTTTATGAAATTAAAATAAATAAAAAATGAGAACTAAGAAGAAGCGAATAATTAATTATTTTGCCAATATATAAACTTTTAAATCATACATGCACTTACAATTGCTCTAATTGCCCCTCCAACGAATTATTTTTTCTTCTATTCCAAATTGCACCAGCGCGCGCGATTTTCAGTACCATTAACAGAGCTTAGTGCTGCTTATATTTGCGTAAATGCGGTATTAGACCTACAGATTTGAAATTTGACAGACATGTTTCTTTTCGTTTAGTAAAGATCCACTAAGAAAGTGTTTGTGAAATTAGACACTGAACAGAGTCTGGAATTTGGAAAATATGCTAAGAAGCTCAATGCTAAGGACACGGACGACCGCTTAATATCTCGGGCGGTACAGGTCCTTGAATCTGATAGATGCCGAGCGCCCAACAACGTAATTTTTAACATTTTTCTAAATTTTCGTTAATTTTAGTGTTTTTCTCTAACATAGAGAGCAATTTTCAGTTTGTGACGAATCTGTACGGTCTTCACTAATCTCCTCAATAATTCTTTCAAGTTTTATTTATTTCAACCAATCTTCACCGGGAGCCAAAGCGTGATTTATGCAAATGAGAAATATTATATAAGTTCGGGTTTCGCGAGTGAAGGAGAGAGAGTAGTAAAGTGAAGAGTTAGATTTTTGAAGTAAAATGAATTGAAGCATCGGTAAATCAACACGCAGTTGTTGACAGATTAAGTGCGTAGTGACGCGACGAGCTAAGCCGAAGATTGAAATTAGAAAGTCGAGTGTGGAACCTAGCCTTTATCCGATCCAGTCCGCATTAAGTTATTCAACACGACGGACCTGCCGAAGTACCAGAATAAGGTTAGTGATTTAGAAACTTGTGAATACGTGTACGTTTGTTAGCTGTAATTGTACGTGCTGATCTTTCGTGGATTCAGTTCCGATTCCGTAGTTCCGCTAATAGTAACTCTTTCTCATACTCCACTGTGTTTTATTGTTCTTAAATTTGAATCGTGTATGTGTAACTTGCCTTGATTAAGAGGTATCAATAAATATAGTGATTTGTAATGATGTCTCTTGAATTCGTTAATCCGCCTACACGTCCAGAAACAAGTAACGGTAGACGAGGAGATGATAATATTAGGGGAGGTTATATATCACGACAAGTTTTATACATAAAAAACTCGAAGCAAGTATTTTACAACTTTTTTAAGATGGTTTTCCTGTTGGGAATTAAGATGCATCTTAGAGATGCCGCGCGAAGGCGGCCTGAGAGAAAACTCACATATCTCGTGCATTACGACTCAGGATTGAAGAAATATCTGACGTACATCACTCTGCTCAAGACAAAAAAACGAGGAGAATTGTATCATAATTCTATAATTATACCTTAAATATTATATTATAATGTGTATGTAACATGTGCATATTTACTTAACGGAGTCAAAAAGTTTGTACCGAAATAACTTATAAAAAAATAGTTTCGGCCTTAAGTATACTTATTATTATATTATATAGACATAATTAGTTGCGTTCATTGAGATGGTTATCACAGAAAGTTTTAATTTTCTTGGGTTTTTTTTTCAATGTATAAATTAATACGAGAAGCTACTTTCTTTTACTTTTTAGGGCCACATTAGTGTTTTCCCTCCCTCCCTTTTAACACACCTTAGCTTTTTTGGTTTTGTATCATTTATACCCTAAGGGCAAATTGATTAATAAGAGCTTCTATCAATTATTTATAACTTGAGTAACAATCCGTTATTTTGATAGATAGGTAATGCTATATATATTATACAAAAATTAAAAGTTTCAGTAACAAACATTGCACCTTATATATCAAAATTTTAGATATAACATTAAGTTTTAATGTCAGATCTTATCAATAAAATGATTAAATCATCTTCAAACGTAAATACGAGATGATGCATCTGAGAGGTGCCACGCGCCTATGGATGAAACTTTTGGACGCGCGGAGGGTTAAAGTTGGATTATGACGCTATTGAAGATTAATCCTTCGTATATAGACAGAGTACGTGTGTCCTATGTATTGTAATTGGAAGAGTTTATAAAAATCCATGAATAAGTTGATGGATATATTAATTAAAAACTAACCCGTGAATTCAAACCATAGGTTTCCGTTCATCATGAAATAAGATTTTATAACTATTAAATATAAGAAAGACCTTTATCTGCAAGCATTTTTCTCAATCACACGGATCAATACTAGCGACATTCTTTATTTTCCTCTCTGTCGATGGATGAGATAGAGTGGATAAATGGTGCTGAAACTCTAAGTGTAGCAGTGCCGCAATCGTTTTGTTTTGTCTACATTAAAGGTGTTCAAACTTTCACGCTCGATGGCCAAATAAATAAATTTACAATGATCCGCTGGCCACGTTAATAAATTCACAGTGATTCGAGAGCCCCAACCGTCAAAAAACATTGTAGTCAGGGAATTTATAGAAAAAAGGGAGGCTTGTTTTACCAGACTACAACTGATTCTAAGGGAAGATATGGTGTTTACAGATTTGTATATATATATATATATATATAAAATATACGAGTCACAGTGTCTGTCCACGATGGACTCCAAAACTACTCAAACGAACATAATAAAATTTTGCATACTGTGTGTCATTTCGTACAACTTAAAACGTAGGATGGTGTTTATTTCAATTAATCACTCCATAATTTTTTTATTGCCGGAAATATGAAGAATCCGGAAAACACGTTGCCAGATTCCCGTAAGGGAATAATCGCAAAAGGTGGCATTGCTCATGTGTCTATGGAAGCAGATATTGCCAACCAAAATGCACGAAAATTAAGTGCCTGGCGTATTTCGGGGTGTGGAATCCGATTTTCGAGTCAGTTTCCAAAATTAACCGTAACTTTGCTGGATAAAGCCGGCCAACTGTATTTTAGACACGCCATAAGAGGGGCTTACATTAAAAGCCTTGAATCGTGAAATATTGGACCCTGGCGTACTTCAAAAGGAATAAACCAAATCTGATATCCAATCTGAGAAATAACTGTAACTTTGCCGGATAATTCAGGACGACCATTTATTACTCAAACCGTGGCAGGATCTTACCCTTAATGTCTTGGCGCGGGAAAGTGCGTTTCTGCTGTAATTCGGGATGGTGAATGAGAGTCTGAAATCGAATCTTAGAAATCCCTGTAACTTTGCCAGATAATGCCGGACGATTCAAATGCCCCTTCCCCTTGAAAGGGGCATTAGAATCGAACTTGCCGGCTCAGGGGCACAAAAGTAATCACTAGTTGTATCTAGGGGCGGGAAACTATAATTTGAAATCATATTTCAGAAACTCCCCTAAACTTGCCGGATATTCTCTGAATTAGGAGAAAAGGCATATTATTCGAGTCCAGCGTCCGGATTTTCATTCTCTCTAGCGACTGAACTTGCTCGCGCTGGAGCATCAAAAGTCAGCTCCGTGTGCATTTCGGAGTAAGAAATGAGAATCTGAATTTGAATTTTAGGAGTTTCGATAACTTTGCCGGATAATGCCAGTCGATCGCATTTTAGACACATCGTTGCCGTGGCTTGCCTTAAAAAGCCTTGGATCGTGAAACCTTGGTCCCTGGTGTATTTCAAAACGGATAATTCGAATGTGATATTCAGTCTGAGAAATAACTGTAACTTTTCCGGATAATTCAGGATGGCCGTCTTTTACGCAAACCGGGCCAGGAGCTCACCCTTAAAGTCTTGGCGCAGGAAAAGTGTATTCCTGGGGTAATTTGAGATGGTTTATGCGAGTCTGAAATTCAAATATAGAAATTCCTGTATATTTTCCAGATAATGCCGGGAGATCAGAATATTCTCGGACTTGCTTAACTTGCCGACGCAGAGACACAAAAAGTGGGTCTTGATTGTATTTTGCAACAGCCGATCTGAATATTCTCAATCCAATTCAAGAAAATCTCATATCTAAGTCAAATAATGCCCGATGAAACTATTTTGCACGAACTGTGGAAGGGGATTGCTTTAAAATTCTTGAGGAGAGAGAAATGCTTTCCTGATGTTTTTCTGGATGGGAAACAAGAATAATCTGAAATCGAATTTTAGAAACTCCCGTAACTTTGCCGTATAATGCCAGACGACCGTAAAATGTCCCCCTTCAGAGGTTGAACTTACAGGAGCAGGGGCATCGAAAGTGGGCACCGAGTGCTTCTCGGGTGGGAACGAGAATCTGGATACGGATTTCAAAAGCTTCCGTAAATTTTCTGGATATTGCTGGAATGAGGTCAAATGACTATGCGTTCGAGTTCCACACACCTCCGGATTTTCATTCCCTAAAGCAACTAAACTTTCAGGTGCAGTCGTGCGAAAATGTGATTGTAATAGGAAATTGCATCTTCGGGCATTAATGTCACTTTGTTAGATGGTGGAAAAACTGCACATTCCGCATCAGCTGCCATTGGACATTCATAAGGTTCAAGATGCAATACGTACCATTGAAAAAAGAGTGGATCGGATACAATATTGCAAATGAATTGAATCATGATCAGGGATAAGTGTACTATGGCCCATAAATATTCACTCAAAGCATTACATAGTGCTTTGCAAGATTTAAATGGTAACGAGAGAATATTCGGTGTTGCTGTTGTATTACTGTCTGATGATTTCCGACAGACATTAACAGCCATTACACGCTCTACTTTTGCTCACGAGATTAACGCCTGTTTAAAACAATCGCTCTTATGGTGAAATGTGGAAACACTTCGATTGACCATAAACACGCGAGTACATTTTCAGGATGATCAATCTGAGCAAATATTTCCTAACCAACTACTGAATATTGGAAACGATGGAGTAGAACTTCACACCAATACATAGTTAATGAAATAACCAGACGATTTCTGTAATGTTCTTTAGGCAAAGAGGAACTAATTGAGAGTGTCTTTCCGGATATACCTTATAATTATCTAGATAATTATTGCCTCTGTAATCATGTTACTTAATCAGAAAAAATGTTGATATTGTGATGAAATAAACTTCCAGACACAGGGTTGTTGCCAGTTGATCCAACGCCTTTTAAACGAATTGACACTATTGTTGATGAAAACAAAACCGTAAATTTCCCAACCGAGTTTTTGAATTCTCTAGATGTATCAGGAATGTCACCATATAATGTTCGGTTGGTTCCCTGGTTATTATCTGCGTAACTTAAATTCACCGAGATAATGCAACGGTGCACGTTTGATCATCAAAAGAATTATACCGGGAACTTCTTGAAGCAAACATTTTGACTGTAAAGTTTAAACGAAAATTCGGTTCTGCTACTACGGAATCTGTTGCCACGTATTCCACTGATACCGTCAGAATCTCCAATACTATTCAAAAGGCTTCAATTCCCGATTTGTTTGGCTTTCGCGATAACCATAAATGAATCTAAAGCCCAAACATTATTTATTTGAAGCTTGGACTTAGAAAATCCATGTTTCTCGAATGGGCAACTAGATGTTACATGCTCACGTGTGAGGAAACCGTTGAATCTATTTAAATTAGCAAAGAGCCGTGGGTAGCCTAGTGGTTAGAGCATCGCACCCCAGACCAGAAGGCCTGGGTTCGATTGCCCGATGCCACCAAATGCCCGCCGAGTATAAATCGGAGAACGTGCTTGTTAAATCTGTGGGTCCGAACAGTGTCGCCATCTATCGTGTTGCTAGAGCAAAATCGCACTGTCACCCTCTTGGGGGGCTCAAAGCTTAGGTGTAAAATTCTAGCCCTTAGCCGTGATGAATTTCGTGGACCTTGATTTGATGTTACTGTCGATCAGGTGGCATAAGCAACAACAAATTAGCAAAAGATGGGTTACCGAAAAATATTGTGCACCGATTAGCGTTTAGTTATATTAAATTATTTATTGTTATTCCTTAAAATAATAAAAATATTTTGAAAAATTTGAAAAAATCAGTGTTATTTACCACATTTATAAAATTAAATCTTCATATGTTGTTACTTATCAACTTCGTCAGTAATTCATACATTATACTATACTCAAATAGGAGATGAATAAAATGTAAAATTAAAATCATATTGTTTTATACTTTTTTCAACCCTCCGAAATTGTAGACGAAGATTAATTTGACTGCATTGAATAGCTTAGAATAATATTGAATTAACGTATTAAAACAAAGCCACAGCAACGCATGGCCCGGTCAGCTGAAGTATATATATATATATATATATAAAGTCCACATTTTTTCTGAAAATATCAGAGATTTTATGGATAGTTTGAGTTTTTTTTTATTTAAAATAATTTCAGATGAGAGAAAGTTCCGAAAAAATTTTTCTTTTTCAGAAAATTTTATCAAAATGGATATCAAACACATCAATGAAGTGTTTTAAATATGAAGAATAACAGGAAAAATGACGTTTTTTTATGGTAAAAAGCAAACAAGAATTTATTTTTAAAAAATTGCCTCAAATTCAAATGAGGGGGCACTTAAATTCTTTCAGCGGGTTATTGCTGGTCCATTGACCCCTAGGAAGACCCCTAGTCTACATTATGATCTTACGTTTAGTGTAAAATGTGTGCTGTTCCTGGGATGTCCTAATAAAAGTTGTTCGCCCATGATTTTGTATTCTGTTTGTCCGACCTATTCTGAGAGGTAAGAGCTTTTTATTTGTTTTTTTTTTAGAATTATTCGAGAACGAACATTGGAAATTAAGACATGTTTGTACATTGAACAAATAGTTGGTTAGAATTCTAACTACGTTTTTGGTTAAGCAATTCTTCAAAATATTTACTTTTGTAACATAGGTTTTTACTAGTTTCGGGATAAGAACCTCCTTTATTTTATTTATTGCTGATAAGTTTCTTACGATTCATTCATCTAACAAGATTCACTCTGTTAAGAATTTGTTTCCCCTCAAACTTTTTTTTATGAAAAATAAAAGTCCACTTAATGGGTTTCATTTGTTTTGGAAAATGGAAATTATATTTTAATTTTATGATAAACCATTTTTAAGCAACAAACATAAGATGATACGAAGTTAAAACTTACAAATTCATACAACGAAAACTTATAAGCTATATTTTGAAGGCTACATTTAATAAGATTACGAAAATCGTCGCATTGAAAACATTTGTCTTCGTCTTATAACAACGCAGAATAAATAATTCATAATTTCTTTGAAGCTGAATTTCTCTTATATAATCTTAAAATTCATTCTTTTAATACTGTGTATTTATAAATATTACAAAAATATTTTTTTACTCTTCGTTTCTTTCAGAGTGATTATAAATAATATAATGGTAAGTTATACAATTAGATTGTGCTCTTCCCACAGTATAAAGTGTACATCTTTTATACTTTTTTTGTTTTTTTATTAATAAATGAATACTATTAGTGTTTTGCAGCATGCTGAAGTTTTCCTTACTATGCATATTCTTTTTTCCATAAAAAAATCAAATATAAATTGTCACAACTCTCAAAAAATCTTCAACGCTGAAGACACGCTAAATAACAAGCTTACAGATCGGCATTCTTGAATAAGAAAAAGTGTTTAACAAAAGAAATCAATTTCTATGGCCAGGCATGCGGAGGAAAAGGGAAAAAAGACCTTATACAGAACATGGACCAAAACGAAATCACTCAGAAATGATTTTTTCGGAATGCATTGGTAGAAAATACATTGAAATATTTTATTGGAATGCATTGGTAGAAAATACATCTTAAATACAGTTAAATAAATTTTATCAACACATGAAGAGCGATTCAAATTTTACAATCTTGGAAGCAAAATACCGTATTTATTCGAATCTGAGCCACCCTCCTAATTCTCAAAATGTTTTGTGAAAATATGTTGCCACATCCCAATTCTCTTCACGTTTTTGAGAAAAAATTTTAAAAAAATGTGTAAAAGGTTCATCGATTACCATAGTTAAGAAATTAATACAAAATAGTGAGGAATAATAAGTTAATAATTAATTTATTTTACCAGCATTAAATACTTTCAACTACATATATGAATCTATAGTAACTCTAACAGTCAACATCATGTTTCGAGAATGATTCCTCACTCCCATTGGCCCAGCTGACCTCGAAATGGGTGCCGGCGTCGCCATTTTTCTCTATGATGTCGTGTTCCGTGCCCTCCAATGCATTTGTCATGCAACATATTTTGAAATAATATATTGTAAAAGAATGGAAAAGAATTATTTAATACTGTTGAACATTTACAAGCCAAAGTTATATCATTTTGCTTATGCCATCGATGTATTTTTGTTTCACCCGTGTCAAATTTTCAGTGACCCCTGCTCTGTTTCCTTGTTTTTCTGCATACAAAATTGCCTCCCTTTTCATGCTTGCGTCATAGTGAACTCGTCTGATACTATTACCAATATCTTAGATGTGTTGAGCTGATTAAAGGAAAGCACACACAAAAAATTTCCGAAATACGGCAGCGATGTTTAGGACAGACTGAATTCAGGAGATAAACTGCGGAAGTCATCGATGCAAGAGGCCATAATCGAAGGCTACATTTTTCCTTTTGAAAAGGGCGGAAACTCAATTTCCTCCATCCAACAAATGCTTTGCCTTCGATTCTAAATCGCACCTAATTTTCAGTAGTAGTAGCGCTGGAAAAATAGTGCGGCTTAGATTCGAGTAAATACGGTATGTGATCGTTTTGAATGCACTTACCACATTTACGTGATTAAATTATGTATCAGATAAGATATTTAATTGATTTTACTTACGACTTGAATTGGAACAAAAATTTTGCGTTTTAATACAAACCAGGTATAATACTTAATTCAGTGATGAATATCATACAATACTAGCTATCGCAAATTCAGCTCCATAACGCAGCGTTTCTCAACCTGTGGGGCACGCTCTCCTGGGGGGGGGGCTTGACAACCCTACGAGGGGGGCACAAGCTTATCGAAAAGTCAAAAATAATTTTAAAAATTACAAATTTGCCGAAAGGAAGCAAAACAAAATATAAACTAGGATATCATAAAAATACAAATTTATACTGACATAATATAAAATAAATGTAAAAGACTGCATAATGTAATTGATGATTACTCTCACAATACTAAGTTAAGTACAAGTTTAATAATTACAAGTTATCCACATAGGCTTGTCATATACAAAATTTAATACTTAGCTGGATAATTTAGACGGTTTGTGATTAAAATCGTATTGTACCTTTAATATCAAAGTGCATTATTTTTGCATTCAATACATTGTTATTGTGTTAAATTGTTATTGTGTGCACGATGAAAATTATGCATGAAAATTGGGTCGCAAGCATTGAAAGTTTGAAAAGCATTGCCATAACGGAAGCAGCCAATAAACCTGAAATGAATAACACTACACATAGAGGCACGCAAGTTGATCAAATTATGCATGCCAGTAGCATCACATGCAAACGTTATATAATAGAACTTTTTTATGAACTAGATTTGCATTTTCGCTCTGATTTCCATTCCCAGTTGAAGCTTCAGCATTGCTTTTTCAAAGAATATAGAAGTCAATCAAGCTCATTTTACGAACTCCTGTATAACAACAGCGATTAAAAATTATTCATTGCCGATCTTATTGCATAACTGTCTTGATTTTCTTATTCTCCTGATTTGTCATCAATCAAATTCAAATACTGACCTAATGTATACCAGCTGCTACTATACAAATACTTGTACTGTGTGGAAGCAATATAGACTGAGATATGCAAAGATTTATATTCGAAAAAACTCTATCTTTCAAAGCCAAATAGTGACGCAATAGCTATTGACAGCCATGCAACGACATAATATACTGATTTTTCACGTTCCTAAGTCGAACAGTGCTGTTATTTCAACCATTTCGCCTTTATATTTTATGTCATTTTTATCCAAAAAATTTGGCTTATTCTTATTCTTTATTCTTATCATTCATAGAATTCACTTTTTGATAGCCGAAATGTGTGTATGTTTGGATTATTTTGTAGAAGCTGGTATGTGTTAACACACACACACAAATTGTATAAGAAACCGTATTGAACACCGATATTAGGAGGTCTATTTTTTAAGTAAGGTCCGTTGGCGCATATAGTTCCCTAGTTCACGCGTACGTCGCAACGAGTCTCTGCGTCTCTGACCAGCATCCTTTACGAACACACTCGGGCCATTTCAGCTTTATAGCAGTCGTGTAAGCTTCGCTGTGCGTCTTTAAAATGTTCAAGATGATTGAATCACACGCCAAGTGGGAGACAGGTCTGTTATCCATTTTTTGACTGCACGAAACATGTCGGCTGCAGACATTCATCGCCAGATAACTGAAGTTTATGGCAATGAAGCAATGAGTAACAGCAAAGTTCGAAAATGGGCCAGGAAGGTTAAAGATGAGAGCCTCACACTCACTTCTCGAACGACTCGGAACTTAATCCAATCTTTTGCTGGGAGGTTTTGGACCATGCACCGTACAGCCCCGACATTGCTCCGAGCGATTTCCACCTTTTCCGGTACCCCAAACACAGTCTTGGCCGGACTATTATCTAAAGAGTAATTTTTACACTTATGTAAACGTGACCTAACCTGTAAGAGAGATGTTTTTAAAATAAAGGCAAATGCTTTTAAGTTGTAGATAATAAAAATAACGTGAAATTAATTTTCTGTGAAACTATTTTTTCCCACCTGCTTGATTGGGTGAGCTTAGCTTTGATAAGAAGGAAATTGTTCATATATACACATTGGGTTTTAAAATTAATTGAATAAAAAATGATTGCTATTATATCGTAGTGAGTACTACTGTCGTGGTAATTGGAAGGAGATAAATTAAACAAAGAAAAAATTGATATAAAAGTGAAGCAAATATTGGTATATAATCATGCCATTTCTTGCATCTGCTACAGTTTAACGAAATATGAATCATGAAATAAAGATAGTATATTATATAGATACATATAATTTTCTGGAATTTTAATAATATTTAAACTTATTTTACGGAAATAAATAAAATTAGTTTTTTATAATAAAATTCTAGAACTGTTTCAATAAAGTATGTTTTTAGTTAATAATTAAATAAATAAAAGGAATAGTTCTAAGAAATCTTAAAATAGTTTCTTTTTTATTTTATATAAACTTAAGTTATATATATATATATATTGCGAAAAAAATAATTAGTTATAAATAAAGGATAAAATTAGCTTTATTTAAAAATGTCAGTAAAAGAATTAACTAAACACACATCAAGTTATTTTATAAGTAGCATATTTCTTAATTTTTGACTGAAGTCAATGCTTTTAAATCTTTCAAAGGTGCACGACGTACATTAATTTCAGAGTAAGTAATGATGAAAAAAAGCAATTTAGAAAGAACATGTTTAATTTAAAGTTTGAAAAGAAAAATTACTTTCAGCATTAAATTTCTTGATTTTATTCAAAAGAACATTCCGAAACGAAAAGATTTTCCTTATCTTTTGAAAAAGGTCTTGTCTAAATTGAGATTCTGTTTTTCTTAAATGTTATTTCTAAGGAATATTTAATGATGAAAAAAATTGAGAAATAATAAAAATATCTTAAGAATTAACATTCTGCATTCCTATTTCTTGAAATCAATTTATTTTTTCCAGGTAGGCAACTTCGGCAATATTAATACTCTCGATAAGATTAATCTTAGAAATAAGAAACGCATTTTTTATTTCCTTCATTTTAAATATCACATTAAAATGTTTGCATTTAATTGTTATGTCCTTGTTTTTATTGCGTGCATTCTTCATGATAATTATAAATAATTGCGAATAAAATTAATGGATTCGTTATTGTAGAATTTATAATTGAAATTTAAGTATTTAATTGTGTTTGGTTAATTTGAGCTAATTACTTATTTAGATACACACTATCAAAGTTTTTTTCCCCCTCAGAATTTTATATCAATATACGAATGCAAATGAACTCAACCTAATTTTGCAACAAATAATTTTTTTTTAAAAAAAATTACTTTTAGATTAAAAAACAAACACACAATGTGGTGTAGATTATAATATATTTAATGGATAATCATTTTCCTAAAACATATTTAATGAATATATCTGAAAAAATTATATGGACCGATTAATTTTACGAAAAAGCACACTTTTGAAAATTGTTTTTGGAAGTTCGAAGAAAAAATAGAATTCGGGGAAAAAAATTGTTATTAATGTTTTTTTTATACAGTAGTACCTCGACTTACGCTAGCCCGAAGTTACGCAATTTTCAAACCTTGTCGATTCGTCTTTTGTTTGAGAATGAGGATTAGTAAAATTGGTTAAATGACTGCTAAAGTTGTCGATCTTGTGCAATGCAAATAAATTTAGAAGAGGATAGTGATAACATTTAAGAACTGATGGATTCCTACAATCAGGTACTGACGATTTATGAGCTCATTGAAATGCAAGAGCAAAACATTGAAGAACTTGAGTCTTTTCCCGTTTCAAAGAATCAACTCCCACAATTACAATTCGAAATGGTATAAACAGGGTTCATGCTTGTGGAGTTGGCGGATATCATTTCACGAAATTAGCAAAGTCCAATTAGCAAGTGCGATCACAGTGGCGTCCAAAGAAAGAAAACACATGTTCCTCTTCTTGGCAGACACCTAGCTATCGAGATGGGCAGGAAAAGTTTGGAGTGGCTAAAAGACAAGCAATACAAAAGCGTTCTGTGTGCATCCTGACATTATCCTTGTGACGGATCTATATGCGTCTATACTAATTTCTTCATTTCCCCCTTAAATCTAAATATTTATTTCAATCAACCTTCATCGAGAAGCCAAACGTGATTTATGTAAATATTATATAAATTCGGTTTTCGCGAGTTGAAGGAGGGCGAAGTAGAGGTCAAGTGAAGTGAAGAGAGTGAGCTGTCGACACGTAGTTGTTGACAAGCTAAACGAGGTTGATACGTTTGATGTGTGCAAAGAGAAGTGGTTATTGAAGATTGAAAAGCTGTATAATTAAATATTATGGAGCGTGGAGCCATTGGCATTTAATCCAGCTAATAACAGTGCCTGAAGTTCTTCGTGAAGGAACCGAAGCAGTAAAGCATAAGGTACTGTAAATTTGATTAAGTAAAAGCTGATTATTAGTGTGCGGCGTAGTTGTAAATGTGCGCATTTAAGCTATCTTAGATTCAGTTGAAGTTCTGTAATAATATTCCTGCAATTGTATATCTCACCGCTGCACTCTACCATAGTTTATATACCTTAATTAGAATTGTATTGTGTCTGTTTCTCAATAAGTGATAATAATCAATAAATCAGTTTAGATTGGGATAATGTCTTTGGATCATTTAGTTCCTCCTACCCATCTAGCCAGGTTTTCAGATAGACAGGAAGGTAGGAATGTAAGGGGTGACTACAAGTCACCACATCCTGTTAAAATGCAAAATCCAGGGCTTCATGAAGGGAAGGACAATTTAATAACTAGTAGTCTCTAGCAATAGAATCCCTGCTATGTACTTAGGGTATTACGGATGATAATTAAATTGGTACAGCTATCAAAGAAATGACACATTTTATCATAAATCCCAGCAGTCAAGCTATGTGGCGGACAATAGTCAAAGGAGTATATCCAGCTCTGACCTGGATATCTTCAGACATGTTTCCCCTGGATATAAGCGCTGAATTTCAAAGGGACTTATCTCTAAAAACAATTCTACTCCAGTTCATGAGATTTCACTTTGAATGAGCCTGGCACTGCGGCAATCGTCCCTAGCGGCGAGCAACGTTGAAGAGTAGTCCGTTCAATGGCCTTTGTGATCTTATCTCCCATTGGCTTGGTCATCAAATGATGGTCATTTCAGTTACTGGTGTTACAGTTATGCGCTTAATCATTGGTCAGGAGACATCAGGAATTATGAGAAACAATCAGATAATCACTCTGCCATTGCTTCCAGGCGAGATTTAGTATCTTGTTGCTCTGTACAACCGAAATCCACCCATTTCAGCCAACATCATCTAATGTAAGCATTGTGCTAACTCAAATGTTGAATGATACTGCGATTTGACGTTTTGCTTCTTTACGTCCCAAGTCTTCAGTCAAAAGATATCAGCTCATACTGTTTGAGCAATTGTGTGCGAAGTATTGGAACAGTCTACGTAGATTGACAGAACTACATTCTCAAGGAAGTTATGTCTTTGCATTAGAACACATCTTCTGTTTTATACACCATTGGTAAACTTCATTGCAAATCCTTAAATCCCTATCTGGTTAGCCATTTGCCGGTAGAATTTAACCATGCGTATTTAATCATACTGTTTGAGCAATTGTGTGCGAAGTATTGGAACAGTCTACGAAGATTGACAGAACTACATTCTCAAGGAAGTTATGTCTTTGCATTAGAACACATCTTTTGTTTTATGCACCATCGGTAAACTTCATTTCAATGCGTTAAAGCTCTATCTGGTTAGCCACACATTTGCCGGTATAATTTAACCTAGTGCATGGTCTATCGTAAGGTATATTCATAATCGATTTTGTCTCATTAGATTGTGTCTTTTTTATATGGAGTGTATTTTGTTGCTTAATAAAAGAGAAAAATGCAGTTTAGAATGAATAATACGAACATTAAAACAACAGTAGAAAAAAAAACATCCGAAGAATATTAAGAAATTCTAGTAAAAAAAAAAAAAAGAACACTCATGTTTTGATAAAAATGGTGTTATATTTCAAGTGGCAATTATGCACTTAATGTTGCCTCTTTATAAAAAATACCTTCTTTGCAACAGAAATTTCTTTTTCTACTTCTTTTACTTATTTTGAATATCGTGCTTTCGGTTGAGTTCATTAAAAAGGATTTTCCTATACAAAAAATCTATCAGATGCTTGTTTATTCCTTTTATCTTAAGGTTTCTGAAACTCCTTTATTTTTCAATGCGTAAATCCTTCTTTAATCGAATATCTTTCTTTTTTGTAATATGAGATACTAATAAAGATTTAAAAGAACTTTTGATTCCAGAGACTGTCAATCACATTTTTCCCCCGTACCTGGAAAAATAAACATTAAAACGTTTTCTTAATTTTTTTAAATGTTATAAAATGTTCTTCTTTCAACTTAAAAGCTTCATTCATCATTTTTACTATAAAGTCTGAGGTATTTATGGATAGTTATCAATTAAATAAGTTAAAATGGATTTCAATAATCTTTTTCATCTAAATATCAATAGTTACATTATCTCTCATGTAGTTTTCTAAGAACAATTAACTTTTGAAGTATAGGTTTTTGTGGCTTTGTAAAGTTCACAAGAAAGGTATGTTGTACTCTTAATACATCTCATTGTAATGGACAATCCAAACTTTTTGGTTGGGGTGGTTCTTGAACACCTTTGCTCAACCCTTTTCTCTATGTGTTCGGTTTAATTAAGCTGTGTCCAAAAATCATAAAATGCTGAGCACATTTGAAGTTTCTCATAGCTTACACTTGAAAATGTGTTGACTTGAATCTTCCTAAAATACCATGAAAAACTCTGCAAAATTACCATGAAAACGCTGCAAAAAATACTACAAAAATTCTACAAAAAACACATGAAAACTGTTCAAAAATACCGAAAACACTGCAAAAATACCGGAAATTGCTGCAATAAATACACAAAAATGTGTAGAAGATACCACGAAACCACTGCAAATATTGCTATGAAAACTGTTAAAAAAATACACGAAAACATTGCAAAAATACCAGAAATTCCTGCAAAAAATACCACAAAAAGGTGAAAAAGATACCACGAAGCCGCTGCAAAAAACACCACAAAACTGTTCAAAAATACCGAAACACTGCAAAAATACCAGGAAATTGCTGCAAAAATACACGAAGAGGTGAAAAGATACCACGAAACCGCTTCAAATAATACCACGAAAACGTTGCAAAAAATACCGAGAAAATGCTGCAAAAAATACCACGGAAACGCTACAGAAAATACCACGAAAACACACTGCAAAAAATACCACGAAAGTCGTCAAAATGTGCGAATGAACGAATCGTAGAAAAGGAGAGTGCGCTGTTACAGAGCATTTTCTTTCAAAGCACTGTCCATATTCATGTGTACGCAAGTGTAATCTACTTTAAAAATTTAAATCTCAGTTCGGAATTACTATTTTAACTTTCTTTCAGTATTCATCTAACAGTGCAAATTATCTTAGTTCTGAACCACATGATTGTGTTGCGTCGGTTCATTAGATGAACTTTACGACAATAGTTGTCAAGTTTGATGACAGGGGTGAGCAAAATGCCCTGCTTTGAACTTGTATTCTTCCAAAAGTGACCGTGTATTCTTCCCTAATTCCTGGGGGTAAAACAGATGTTGAGCCGTTTCTGGAAACGACTTTGTTGATACACCACCTCTTCCTTCTTCGACACCCAAATGACTTTCAGGCACAGTGATTTATAGAAAGGACACTCCGGTTGAACAGTTTCTATTATTTCGTTATTTCGCACAACGTGGGCTGCAAATTACTTGAATGGAAAGCATATCTACCTGTCGTGTTAAGACACCCTGGAGGGTATCCTCAGTGTCAAAGTGACAGATCGATTGATAGACCGTCCATATGGTGTACAAGGTATGGTAACGGAGTTGATCTCAGCCAAGCTTGCATATTGTCTCAAAGAACCAATGGAGTTGGGGCGAGACGAGGAGTGCCGAGTGGAGTTCTGCTACGCTCGTCAATCAGAGATGATGGGGGCGTGAAAGAGGCCCACATAGTTGGTTTAAAGGATCGTTTTGAAAGGTAACGAGGATCTTCCGCGTCATTTTTCTTTTCTTCGAACACACATGATAGAGGTTGCGGGGAAGCCGCACTCCAATGACCAAAACAAAAGAAGTGCGATGACCTCCTAAAGACGAAGTGACGGAGTCTGCGGAACAGCCGCTCGAGTGATTTGACCGGAACGGGGGGGGGGGTGATACCAACAAAAATGGTTGAGGGGGCAACCTCAACCCGGGAGAGGATCCCTTGAAAATCTAAGAACATTGTTAGGGTTTTGAACTTTTCTCCAGCGAAAGGCTGTAAAGATTAGCACAATCAATATAATGAATTTAATTCTTTTAAATTAATTTAGAAATAAAATGCCTTTTAGCTAATAGCTGTGTGATCCCTCTCGGTACCAAGTATTTGCTCAGCCAAAGCGTTAATTGCCCAGACGTATATATACGTCTCTCTGAAGTACGACCATTTCAGTGCAATGCTATCCATAATATTATTCCGCAGGCTTTGGAATACAAAAAAAATGGATCTTGACAGTGATTGAAAAGTATTTACTCATTTCAAAGGATTTGCTTATTTATTCCTACCCCCCCCCCAATACAGCACATACGCTCTCCGACGTGGAAACGGTGACAATGGGGACCCTTAAGAGCAGTTAATGGATTAATACAGCGTTTCTTAAATTGTGGGGCGCGCCCCCCTTGAGGGGCGTGACAACACTACGAGGGGGCGCGAACATATTGAAAAGTCAAAGACAAAAGATTATTTAAAAAAATTATTAATTTACTGAAGTAAACAAAAAACAAAATACATTCTGACAGAATAAAAAATAAAATACACATTTACACAGATATATTACACTTATAAATGTATCAGTGCTACGCAATGTATTTTATAATTAATTTAACAATACTAAGTTAAGAACAAATTTAATAATTACCACAATAATCCCATGAGATTGTTATAAACTTATATACAAAAATTAACACTTATCTTGATAATTTGCATGGTTTATAATAAATCCCTTAACTGCCGATAAAAGTTACGCGATCTTCCCAAAATCTAACCATTTTCCAAGTAGGCGCGTGTATGTGATGAATTGGGGCGGGGAGGAATAAAGAAGCAAATAACCTGAAATAAGTAAATCCTTCGCAAACATTGTCAAGGTCCTTTTATTGCATTCCAAGGCCTCCGGAATAATTTTTTGGATAGCAGTGCACAGATCATACTTCGGAACGACGTATATACGTCAGGGGAAATTAACGCTTTGGCTGAATGAGACGTTTATATTCGCCGGTGTCACATTAGCGATTAAAGTCGTATCGTAGTCTTAGCATCAAAGTATGGTATTATTGAATTCAATAAATTGTTGTTGTATAAGGGGGCGCGAGAAAAATTATGATTGAATATTTTTTTTTTTTTATTGGAAAACAATGATAAAATCCCCGTGCACCACAAAGTATCACACAGGGCTTACAGAAGCAAGTATTAATCACATAATACAAAGGAAAAAGATAAAATAAAGAAAAAATAATAAATAAATAAATAACAAAAAAAAAACCTTGAGGTTAGGAAGCATTACAAATACTCATAACAAACTCACTGAACTTTTTAAAAGTACTTCTGGTGGAAAGCAGTTGAGGAAGATTCAGTGGCCAATTTACATTAAGTCCCTTGAATGCCAGTCTTAGGATATTCCGTTCTCCTTCAAACTTGGAACACAGAAGGAGCACATGTTCTACATTTTCCTCGCCACCAATATCGCAATCACAGGAAGATGACGGAACTAACTTAAATTTGTTCAAGTAGCTTTTAAAGTTGCCATGACCAGTTAGAAATTGGGTTATTTTGTTATTAGTATAAAAATGATGGCAGGACAGTCTCTTATTAATGGTTGGAAAAAATTTCTTTGTTACGCTCCCATTATTTGATGCGAGATATTCTTGGTTCCAAGACTTCACCAATCTTTCCCTCATAATCTTCTTGTAAAATGACTTAGGAATATTAACGGCAATGTCAATTTTGCGTTTGGTTGCAGCCTTGGCTAACCAATCGGCCCGCTCATTTCCAAAAATGCCCGTGTGTCCACGAACAAATGCAAAATCTATTGAGATGTTTTTATCTTTTAGGTTTTTAAGTTGCTTTTGGATCTCGACGATTATGTTGTTAGATGAAGAAATACACTTAAGAGAATCCAAGGAGGAAAGAGAGTCTGTACAGATGAGATAATCTGAGACACTATTTTGTTCAGTGATCCATTTAATGGCAAAGTTTAAACATAAAAGTTCAGCTACAAAAACTGTGCATTCATCACGAATTCTAAATTGAAATTGTTCGGATTCTACACCACTCCTGAACACAACAAAAGCGAAACCAACTTTTCCAGCAATTTTACTACCATCAGTATAGCAAATAACAGGGAAATCATCAGTATTTTTCTCATTGTGCTTAATAATATTGATGGAATTCCTCTCTGAAGGATGAGGGAGAAAAAATGGGGACATAGTGCAATCATAACTAGAGATGGAAGAAGCAGCGAGATTTTCCCTAAAAGCAATATTATGAAGAATAGAAATGTCGATTGGAGGGAATCCAGAAAATATCAAAAACTGACTCGTAACTTATGGTACGATAACCGCAAATGACCCGCAAGAGCATCCTTCTTTGTATGCGTCGCAGATATTTAGAATTCATCTTCCTTTTAAGTGCCTCACCCCAAACTCTAGAACCATACATAATGAAAGGTTCGATTCCTTGCTTATAAATGAGCGAATGTACGTTGAAATTTATACCGAACGAGTTGCGTGCAATGCGATTTAGTCCCCGCTGCAATTTGTCACATTTCTCTGAAATGTAATTTAAGTGCTGCTTCCAAGAAAATTTAGCATCAAGAAGAATCCCAAGATATTTCATTTGTTTTACCATAGTCAAGGGAGCACCATTGAGATGCAGCTGAAATGCATCATAGCAAACGTTTCGTTTTTCAATAGCCATGACTCTGGTTTTAACAGGATTAAAATCCAATTTAAAATTCTTTGACCAGTCAGAGGCGATGTTCAAAGTTTCCTGTGCGTGTAAGAA
The DNA here is from genome assembly GCA_019973975.1 of Trichonephila clavata. Classification (NCBI taxonomy): domain Eukaryota; kingdom Metazoa; phylum Arthropoda; class Arachnida; order Araneae; family Nephilidae; genus Trichonephila; species Trichonephila clavata. The sequence goes on along the minus strand of BMAO01023009.1, from coordinate 3,148 downwards.
AGTCGCATGAAGATCCCTACCTTGGAAACAAATTAAATGTCATCAGCAAAAGCTATGGTTTCACAGCAGGCAAGATCATTAAGTTTAACTAGAAGATCGTTGATAATGATATTCCAAAAGATAGGCACAGAAACTGATCCTTGAGGGCAACCCTTTCAAGACAACGGATTGCAGAAGTCGAACCCAGTTGCATTTTTGGCCATTCTGTCATTTAAAAAGTCGGCAACAAGTGAAAAAAGATTTTTCGGAATTTTCGCTTCCTTAAGAAGATTCAAAATGCAAGGCCACCATGCGTTATCAAAAGCACCTTTTATATCAAGAGAAATCAAGATTGAGTGCAAATGCTTCTTTTTACTCTCTTAACAATCTCATTCAAACGTAAAAGAGCGTCTTCAGTGCTCTTATGAGGGGTAAAACCATACTGATCACTAGAAAGAAAGTCTCCACGGCGCAGATACCAGCAAATCCTGTTAACAAGAAGTTTCTCCAGGCATTTACCAAGAGTTGGAAGCAAGCTTATGCATCTAAGGTTATCCAAATGAGGAACTCCAAACTCATTTACTTTGGGGATGAGAATCACCTGGGCAATCTTCCAAACCCGTGGAAAAATACCTAAATCAAGACAACCATTAAAAAGTTTATGGAGAAAAGAAGGGAATGCTAAGTGGAACTGTTTAATAATTTCATTTGAAATAGAGTCCGGACCAGGGGATTTATTGAGCTTCAGCATAGAAAGAACTGTATTTACTTCATCACAGGAAAAGGAAGGATCGAAAAATGAAGAGTAACCAGTATACGCGGCCTTACGATAGTCTTTCTGAAAGTTATTGTCATTTGCCTCTGAATCAGAAGGGAAGGATTTTTGAAGCACAGCATTTATTGTTTCATCTAAAGAGGAGGTTGTTTCTTCTGTGGGTAGTTTAATACCAGTTATTTCAATTTTTTTCATAAATTCTCTTTTAACGCCATATGTATAAACCTTCTTCCACACATTTTGAGCGTCAATGGTCAAAAGAAATTTCTTCCAAGAGTCAGTTTTAGCATCAGTAAGCATTTGATTGTAATCTTTTCTATAATAAAGATATTTATTTCTGTATAACTCTCTAACAATTGGATTTTTACAACGTTGAAATCTACGCCTAGATGCATTAAGCCTCTTCCTCGCACAGCCAATCTCGGTAGACCACCAAGGGACATTATGCTTGCTAGTCTTCTTAGTAGGCATAGAGTACAAGCATGCCTGATAAATAATAGAACCAAACTCCTCAACGACTGTGTTTAGGCAAGAACTATTAGAGCAACTGTTAAGAATATCAAAAATATGAGTTATACGAGAAAAACAAAATTTCCGAAAGCGACACCAGTTTGCTTTCTTTGTATTGAACATAACAAAAGGAACATTTGATGTATCTCGCAGGACCGTGGATAGACAAAACTCAAATTCAATCATCACATGATCAGAAAGGGACTCGTTTTCCGAAAGACACCAAATCGAATTATCCTGGAGTAGATCCGAACCAACAGCTGTGACATCAATATAGCTCGTACCCTGAGTTGATCGAAAAGTAGGCCCACAATCTTCGTTGATTATAAATAAATTGTTGGCAGAAATAAATTCACATAACTTATCTCCTCGTGCATCTGAATAGGACTAAACCATAATTCAGATTTGCTGTTGGAGTCCATACTCCAAACCAGTCTATTGATATTTTTGCAGCTAAAAAACTTGGTTGATCTTGTGAAGATCCGAGTCAATGTTTTTTGAAGGTTCAAAATAATAGGAGAAAAGAGTAAACGCAGTTGCGCCCGCGGTAACTTCTAAAGTGACCATATTGTAATCAGTATTTTTATAATCGAGAAAAGTTGCAAGATAACGTGAGCGAACAATAATGGCTGCCTTAATGATGTCAGAATTAGGATCATAAAAAAGTCTATAAGTACTGGGATACCTGGAAGAGAACTCCTGTAGCTATGAGGCTCTTGAACTAGTGCACAATCAATGTTATCTGTTTCCATGTTTAAAATGAGTTGCTGTGTCGCAGATTTAGACTTATGCAAGTTTAACTGAACACACTTTAGAACTTGTTTATCTGACCTAATCATAGTTAATTCTAGATTGGGTATTCTTCTTCGTAAAAATATGGCAAGGACAGCACTCAGAAAAAGGTTTATGATTAACATTCACTTTTTTATCTATGTTTTTTGTTTTGTGATTGAAACGGATGCAATTTATACAAGTCGTGCATCCCTATTTGAACAATCTTTTCGCTTTATGTTCTCCAGAACAGTGAAAACAGGCTGTTGGTTGGTTACATTCGAGCACGATGGTTATATGCCAAGACAGTTAAAACATCTATTTATAATAAGGAAATCATCTACATCACATGCACTCCAGTTATTTTCAATCTTGTTTGTTGAGATTGATTTACGAACTATGGGGTGAGTTTCGATTACAACATGCTTGTATGCTGAAAGGTTTTTAAAGTTAAAGCGACTCTGCATGCCCTATGCTTTCGTCATCTACGACATTTCAGGGTTTTGTTCAGAAATCACTTTCAAAAGATCTTCATTACTTACTTCATTTGGCACGTTTTTTTACAATTATGGCTGGATTTCTCCTTTTTGGCAGAAGCCTTTAATTCTGGTGATTTTTCTTGAAGTTTTGTCAAAAGTCGGTTTCGATCATTTTCAGAAAAACATTTAACTAGTAGTTTGTTTCCTCTTATATTTTTTTAAGTCACATACACCTAATTTTAGATTCCGCTGGGTTTATTTTCGACTTAATAATTTTCCTTACATCGTCAGAAGAGCAATTATCTGAGTCTACAACTAGACAATAATCGAAAGACTTTTCCTTTTCTTTTGGAGCAACAGATGGCGCCACGACACTGGCGTAACTTGGCTTTGGCGTAATTTGGGTTGCAATGGCTTCCTTCAAGCTTTGTTTACATGCTTCTAAAAATTAGCTGCCTTTACTCTTTCAAAATTCTTATAAATAGAGATTTCAACTCACCCAAGGCTTGCCTGGCCTCTTCACGCACCTGATGGTTCATATTACATTTTGACAGAAGCGCAGATTCGATAATCGAGCAATGTTTTTGAAGAGCATCAAAAAACACGTCATCCTCCATCGCCGCCATTTTGGCCA
>BMAO01023008.1:0-21020 GCA_019973975.1 Trichonephila clavata | reverse complement strand
TCTGACCTAGAATGTAGCTGCAGTATTGGTAATAAGCCCAAGACTCGTGGCTGGTGTGTATGGTTCGAACCTATACCGCTGAAAATCCGTATGTATAGGGGTCCGATGCGCGTTAAATCTGTTGAGGCTCAAACGTTCTCTTTTAGTGTCGTGCGGAAGTTAGGAGAGAGGGATGCCAGCTTAGGTGTCATCTTTGTCACTTGACCATGGTTCAAAATTACAAGGTCCTTCGCCAATAGACCTCTCGTATTGCTTTAAGAGGTGACGTAAATAAATTTCTCGCTCTCTCTGACCTAGAATTGTTCCGAAAAAAAAGAAACTTTCAACAAAGTCACTGAACTCTCTCTTTTACTTTAAAAAAAAATCAATTTACAATAATGAAATGTAAGAAGAAAAGATGGAAAATAACAGAAAGAAAATATTTTCTCCGCCTGCTCGGTGAGCAAATTTATTTTATTACATTAATGAATAATTTTAAAAACCATTTTAATATTAAAGTTACTTATCTAATAAATGGAAAAGGGTTTCTTTTACACCTTTTTATGAGGGGGGGGGGCTCGTTTAATAGTCTTATGGGGCAAATAACTAAAACCAGTTCTTTATCTCAGGCTTATTGAAAATGGTAGAAAAGTTGAGTGAGTGAAGTGAATATTAACGTCGTCCTATTCAGCTATACATTTGAGGGCTTTTGGTAACGGAACACCTAAGTTTGAAAAATGGTCCACTGACGAGGACGACATCGAGATGGTACCCCTCTCCTAACTTCCACACCCCACCAACGAGAGGACGTTTGAGCCTTGACAAATTTAACGTACATCGCCCCTTCCCCTACACGGCGGGTCTTCAGCGGTACAAGGCTCAAACACATGACACGCTGGCCACGAGTCCGTTTCCTTGACCACTAGGCTACCGCAGCGGTAGAAAAGTCGCATTAATGAAATGCTATGTGATATGTATGGAGGCAAAATTTTTCTTGTGGGGATTGATTTTTATAAAAATTAAGAAATTCCAAAGAATATTTGAAAAAATTCTATCTCAGATGATGGATAATCTGTAAAAGTCATATGAAAAAAAAAAAAAAGGAAAGATAATGCAATTTTATGATGATGCATACATAATTGATTAAAATCTCAAGTTTCTTTAGTTAAGATAATTTTTACATTCTGTTATTTTAATGAAATATATTGCAAATGCAAAAATAAAGCCTTGAGTTTAACTAAATTTATAAGAATTTTAAAAGTTATCGATCAGTTATATTTGGTAGCAATTTTCGAGACATATTTACAACTGTTGAAGTTTATATGAGGCAAGTTGTTTATTGATTACCATATAACAGACAGCAGGAGAAAGAAGTTGTTCTTCAAGCCTAATGAGAGTTTCAACAGCTGGTAGACAAACTCGATTTAATCTACAAGGAATATTTTAGTATGAGCATATGCATATGCATTTGAGTAATCTATGGAAACAGCTGAAATTATAATTGAAGTTTTTAAGGAGTTTCACACATATGATGGGTTCAAAAAACCAAAAAAAAAAAAAATTTATTTCATAAATTGTTTCCTTAAGATGTCCAGAATACAGTGTAGTAAAGGGATTTTTTTTAAAATTGGAAGTCATTATAAAGAAGCAGGTGTTAGAAGAGCAAGCTATTTGTTGCGCTATGTTAAGATTTTCATTGTTTTAATCGGTGAGTGAGTGAATATTTAACGTCCCACGTTCAGCTACACGAGCGTCTTTTGGGGACGGTCCGCGTAATTTTGACCATGGTCAAGTGACGCGGACGACACCTGAGTTGGCACCCCTTCTCCTAACTACCACACCACTCCAACGGGAGGACGTTTGAGCTCTCGACAGATTTAACGTGCATCGCTCCCCTACACGGCGGGTCTTCAGTGGTACTGGGATTGAACTCATGACATGCTAGCCACGATCCAATGCCTAGACCACTCGGCTACCGCGGCCGACTTGTTTTAATCGGACTTGAAACTTTAAACGCTTTTTTTCTCAAAACAGTGTTTTTCAAACTTTTCTCCATCATATCTCAAGAACGGTTTAACGGAATGTCCTCATATTTATAGGGTAGACTCAGCACATATATACGCACAGAAAGGACTACGATCATTCCAAAAAATTCAAAATATTTCTATTTTTTGTAACAAAAACATAAAAAAAAAACATGAAATTCGAAGCTTTTTCTTCAGAGGTGTACCAAAAATCCAATTTTTGATATTTGCAATTGAGTATAGCCCATTCTGTGCATTTAAGCTTATAGATTAAACGCCGTTATATTTTTTTTTCACTTCAGATAAACCAATCATTCGGAATCGTTGAGAAAGTGAGCGTCCATTTTTTTCGAGGCGGGTGTTCAGAGCTCTGTAACTCACGTTCAATTGGATAATTATGGCTAAGCATTTATCTACATACTCTTAAAAATACATTTAAATAGACGCTAAAAAAAACTTAGAGTTCTATTATTTTACTGGTCATCAAAAACAATTTAAAAAAAATTCCCCAAGAATGCTTAAAAAACAGGCCATCACATGGGTGAACACCCTTAAGATTTCTAATAGAAACCTAAATTACTAGAAAACTTTGCTTAATTTTTAGGAAACACACTGTGTTTAACAATTTAATTCTTAAAAATTTTCTTAAGTGAATAATGAAAACGTTACAAAAAAATAATTTCTTTAACGAAACACAAATTTAAAAGCAGTGGAACATCTAAGTGAATAACACTTTTGGAGATCTCTTTTACTTATATCAACTCAAAGCCGGATGTTTTTTTTCCCAAATGGGGGCTGTATTTTAGCACACAAGCCTTTACATTCGCGGCAAGTGCCCAAAAGTGAGGGTTATTTTGCTGGTGGCACCACCTAGTGGTGGTTCTTGCTACCAAATTTGATGCTTGAATTAATTTTAATTCAAGATCTCGGCGGATGCTTAATGTTGCCGCGATTAAATTTTGCTAAGAATACCAGAGCCAAAGGGGTACTCATGGGACCTTTTACATGCCACACAATCGTGACACCCGTGTCTACATTTTTGCACCCAGAAAATCTATCGACTCCAGCTGGGATCGAACCAGCAACCTTAAGCTTACTAGGCGGGTACGCTACCTCTCAGCCACCGAGCCGACCCTCTTTACACACACCGCGAACATCACACAGCTAAATGCATTTCTGTTTCGAATAGTAAAGTCTGTCTCTCGAATATTTTTCAAATACAATTATACATATTGAGTCTCAAAAATTAAAGTGAGAAATTTTCAGAAAAATTTTTGGTAATTCTTGAGACACATAATATTAAAAAATTTGTTTCGATTACAATTAACATAATTTATACTGTCGCCAGCAAAACTTTTTTTTAAAAAAAAATTCCGAAGCTTTCATTGTTTTATAAGCTATATATTAGCCAATGTAGTATATAAAGATTGTATAAACTACATTGGCTACTTAAAACATGCAATGTAAATTTTCCATTTTCGGATGCATATTTGAATTTAAGAGTGGGTTACAAAATCTCTTCAAATGTAGATTGCAAATGTGTTGTTGTTGTTTGTGCCACTTGATCGACAGTTACATCAGATCAAGGTCCACGAAATTCATCGCGGCTAAGGGCTAGAATTTTTACGCCTGCCGTTAGCTGTACCTTTAAGCACCATTAAGGTGACAGAATGATTTTGCTCGGTACAGCACGATAGATGGTGATAACATTCAGACCCACTGATTTAACGAGCACGTTCTCCATGTGCACTCAGCGGATACTTGGTGGCATCGCGCATCGAACCCAGGCCTTCTGGAGTGGTGACCGATGCTCTAACCACTAGGCTACCCACGGCCCAGATTGCAATAAGTAAATGTAAGTATCGTACCTTACATAAGGTACAACCAATCACGATTGACAATCCTAACATATACAAACTTTGGGCAATCCGATTTGATCTAACACACACACACACACAAGAATGTACAAAACCAAAAAAATTAAATAAAATTTGAAGGAAGCCGAATTTCAGAACAGAAGCTATTGTAAACATAAATCTTGCAAGCAATTTTAGAGTAAAAAATAGACAATAATTATAATGATATGATGTTACATAATGAGATATATTCTTCCCCAGATGAAAAAAAAGATAACTTTAAAAAAAAATTAAGAAAATATTCCTTATATTGGTAAAAATTTTTGAAGGAACTTAATTTTTTAAGATTTCTATTATGCTTATTAAAATGTTTTGGAAGATTATATTAAATAGAATTTTGAAAAAAACCCAGCAAAATTGATGTATAAAGTTAATGTACATTTTTTTTAAAAAAAATTGCACATTAACTATAAGTTATTAAAGATTCAGGAGCTGCACAGTAAAACATTTGAGTTTTAATATTCGCAATTGAAAGACAGGAGATAGAGAATAAAAATAATCTAAAACAAGGGTTCTCTATCTTGTTGAGGCGCATTCAAGATCGAGAAAATAGTGGATTGCGGAAGTTGGGTTTTCAAGTGAGTGAGTGAGTGAATATTAACGTCGCACTGTTCAGCTATACGAGGGCTTTTGGCGACGGTCCACGTAATTTTGAACCATGGTCAAGTGACGCGGACGACACCTGAGGGAGGACCACTCTAACGGGAGGACGTTAGAGCTCTCGACAGATTTAACGTACATCGCTTCCCTACACGGCGGATCTTCAGTGGTACTGGGATCGAACTCATGACACGCTAGCCATGATCCGATGCCTAGACTACTTGGCTACCACGACCACATTGGATTTCCAATAAAAAAACAATTGAAATATTATGTACACTTATTATAAAGATTATATATTGTCATTTTTAATTCTTTATGTTTAAATTACAGTAATATATCCCGAACTTAAACGATAGGTGGGATTGAGTGATAACCACCTAAGTCGGGGCATAATTTTGCATATACAGCAGAACGTCGTTTATCCGAATCCATTGGGACCGGACACCGTTCGGATACGCGATTGTTCAGATAACCGAAAACCGAATGCGATCCATGCAGTATATGATACTGGACACTACACAAATATTGAAAATCATCCTATGCGGGAAACGTGCTTGAAGAGAAAGCAAAATAGGTGCAAAATGTCGCAATTTTACCTTGATTGTGGAAAATAATCTCTTATTTTTCGCTGTACCATTGTACACCTTCCTTTTTTCAATGCAAGGTCTCTGTATTACTTCAGCAGCAGTAGTTGAGTAGGACAGCACTCTCATTGTTGTTCGTACCGCTCCACAGCTGTCTCTAACGCAGAAAAACGCGTCAGCATTTGCTACTTTCGTTGTTGTTGTCCTCGTCTTCATCCATTTCATCGTCGACAGGGTCGGATTCTTCTTGCACGGAAGTCTCAATCTCGTCATCATTTAGCATTTGAAATCCACAGTCTTCTGCACCGCATGCCATCCAGGTTTCTACATCAACAAAATTCAACAAAAGAGCACGTATACATGTGTGAGCTAATGTTGTTAATGAGCTAATGTGTGAGCTAATACACTAATGTTGAGCACTGCACCGTTCGAAAACGGGTCCGGACTTTGGTTCGAATATTTGACGTTCCGAGTAATAAACGTTCGGATAAAGGATGTTCTACTGTAAATACATATAAATTATTTTTAGCTGAGGCCAGAAAAACGAAAGAAATTAATAATTTGATAAAAAAATGTTTAGTAAACTCTTATAGATACACAAATACAAAATCACAAATCAAAGTTACTTTATGATGTAGAAGGTTCCACATAAAATCTAACAAGTAGTCTGCCGGCTCTCTCAAAGATTTTTTTCTCCCGCAAAATTTCTCCGATGCATGCTAATAATTTTTTCACATTCCTTATTTTGTTGAAAAAATAAGCTCTTCGTTGGAGTATGTATTTTCTAAAATTTGTAACCCTTTTTCAATTAAACTGAGGCCTGTCAAATTACGAACCAACGTTATGATCTTTTGATTGAAGTGGGTCTGCAGATTTAAGTTCTTCTACGTCTTGTTCTTACTGATGCATTTCTATGAGTTCATTAACTGTCAGTTCCTGATTGTGGGAATCCAGCAGTTCTTGGAAGTCATCACTATCCACTTCTGGATTTCTTAGCCTGTCAAAAATCGACAACTTGTCGTGACTGAAAGCCACCCCTTACATTACTGTCTCCCTGTCTATCTGAAAATACTACGAGATGTGTAGGCGGACTTAAATGATCAAAAGACATAATTGCAAATCAAATAGATTTATAGATTTTAATCAACACCAATGTTAAGAAACACACAATTCAATTAATAAAAACAAATAAAAGAGTGGAGTACGAAACTGGAACTCACTACTAGCGGATTAACATAATATCAACTGAATCTAGGAAACCTTAAACGCGCTCAATTACGGCTATGCCACGCACGAATAATCTCAATATCTCCAATAAACTCACTGACCTCATATTTTACATCGGCTGCTCCTTCGTGATGACTTCGCCTTTTTACTGGCTGGGAGAATGGGTAATGAATCCACGCTCTGTATAATAAGGATATTCACAATCTTCAATCCGCTTCCCTTCGCGTAACTCCACACGTTACCGCTACCTACGATTATCAACAACTTGTGCTGACGTCCCGATCTTTAATTCACTTGACTTCTCTCTTCTATTACTTCACTTTACTTAACTTAATAACTCGCGAAACCCGAACTTATATAATATATCTTATTTGCATAAATCACGAGTGGCTCTCGGTGAAGATTGGTTGAAATAAATAAGTTATCTTACAGAAAATAGAGGTTAATCAAAGGACCGTATAGATCCGTCACAAACTTCTTCAATCATATTTCCAATTTCATCAGGGTCTGACAATGATTCCACCTGAATAGAATGATGGGGAAAAAAGACAAATCGACGACATTTGAAAATTGCGTAACTCCGAATTCGCTTAAGTTGAGGTATTACTGTACTTTCATTAATTTCCTTGTGGTGATTTTGTGACGGATCTATACGCGGCTCAACTAACCCCTTGGGGATTCTTCTGGGGAAACAATAGTATCAACCAACTTTCCCCGAGTAAGGAAAGCGTGATTATGAAAATTAAGTATATTGTATAAATTCTGTATTCGCGAGTTTGAGGAGTTAGTTGGCGAGTTAGTTGTTTAGTTGAAGAGTGAAGGATTAAGTGCATTTGAAGTTTATCAATGGAAGATTATTGAGAGAGGATCAATTGACGGTGATGAAATCCCGTTAAGGATCGCCTTCAAGGTTCAAGTGTAGGACTTGACTTCATAAAAGTACAGGTATCGTGATCCTTATTTAAATAGAAGTTAGCTTATTAGTGTGTGACGTAGTTTATATTGAGCCTATTTAAGCTATCGTGGAATCCCCAGGTTATTGAGTCTCACCTCCGCGCTCTACTATCTGATCTGTTATCGTAATTAGATTGTTATTGTGTCTGATTGATATTTTGGTGACTGTTAGTTCACGGCATACGAAGCGCTATCTGTGTAATTAAGAGAGTAGAGTGTGTTGTTGTGTCTGTAGTAATGTATGTATAAACTGTGTCTGCGCAATCCCAATTGCGCAGCCTGAACTGCGCATGCCCTGCAACTCCAATGTAAATGTACAGAAGTTATGAGAAATTAATAAACGCAAGTCCACAAGAAAACTGTGTCGTGATTGTGTGTCATGAACAATATGTGTAAGAGACTCTTCAGTCCACTTACGTGTTAGAGCTATCGAATTAAACACTGGTCCTTACGAGGCCAGAGAAGAACTAATGGATTAACCTATGGATTAAAAAAAAAGATTAAGTGAAAAGCCAAGTGCGGCAAACAGTGATTTGTGTAAACAGCCAAGTTCGGCAGCCAGTGATGTGAGGTGAGAGCAATGTTCTTTGAATTTTTGAGAGAATTTTAATTATTTAATTATGTCTTTAATTGCTAAGTTGAAGAAAGACGAGTTAAAACTTGTCGCGGAGGAATTAAAACTAACTGTGCCAGATAATGCAAAAGTTCTTGATTTGAAAATTTTAATTGAAAGTAGTGAAGTGTATAATGCAGACACAGAATTAGTTAAAACTGTTATTGACTATGCCGTTGAAGAAACGAGAATTAAAAAATCTGCGATTGAAGCAAATTTAGAGTTAGAGAAAATTAAGTTAGCACAGTTAGAGAAGCAATTAGAGCTTGCTAATATTCGGAAAGATTTAACACATGATTCTTCACTTTCAACAGTGAGCGCCACCGAAACATGTAACAATATTAGTATCGAAACGTTAATAAAAAGTGTAAAAACATTAACTATCTCTGTACCCTCGCGTGTTGAGTCATATAATTTATTTTTTCAGTCATTAGAGAAAGCATTCAAAACGAAAGGGGTTCCCGAAGAATGGAAATCGGAAATTCTTTTAAATATCTTAGGAGAGAGAGCGAATAACTTAATGATTTATGTGTCAGAGGAAGAATTGCGCAGTTATGAAAAACTAAAAAATTTAGTTTTGAAAGAATTTCAGCCTACACCGCAAGAATGCTATAATAATTTTCGTAAAACTCAAAAATTAAATTCAGAGAGTTATGTTCAATTTGCGTCTAGGTTAAGTGCAACATTTGAGTATTACTGTCAGTTACGAAATGTTAATGAATTTAAGTCAGTATGTGAATTAATTGTTGCGGATAAAATGATGAGCACTCTTGACAGAGAATTAGTGACTCATATTAGTGTAAAACAAGGAGAAACATTTTTTAAACCCCACGAGTTAGGGCGAGAATGTGATATTTATTTATCTTCTAAAGGTAAATTTAAAAGCGAGTCTAATACATTTTCCAGGTCCTTCACTGGAAATGAAAATAAACGATTTGAGTTCAATAAACATCAGAGATATAACAGCTCGCGAAGTCAGAGAGGAGGTTCGAGCGTATTTTTTTCTGAAATAAAGAATGAAAAATGTGTGTTGTGTAAAAATGAAGCACATGCTTTGCAATTTTGCCCTCAGTTTAAAGGTTTTTCGATAAATGAAAGAGTAGATTTTGTTAAAAACAATAAAATGTGCTTTAAATGTCTATCCCCAGAATGTTGTGTAAAACAGTGTCGCTCTAGAAATTGCATAGTTTGTAAGAAGCCGCATAATAAATTGCTTCATTTTCAAAGAGAAATAAAAAGTATCCCAACTCCCCAAATCGGGCCTCCTTCGGTCCTTGAAGAGAGATCGCAAACGATATCTTTCAATGCTTCTGCCCCTCCGTTCGTTCCTAATTCAAATATAAACAAGCAAGAAATCGTGGCGACTACATTTAGTCATAACAAAATTAAAAGATGCTTACTGAGCACAGCTCGCGTATTAATAAAGGATAAATATTCGAATTGGCATGAATGTAGGTGTTTGTTAGATGGAGGCAGTATGGTTTGTCTTATAACTAAGGAGTGCGCCAATAAATTACAACTGAAAAGTGAAAAGATTAATACTTTGATCTCATGTTTAAATGATGCATCTATGATTGTTAACGGTTGCGTTAAAACGACAATTTCAAATAAAAATAATACATTCGTGAAGGATTTAAATATGTTAGTAGTTAAAAAAATCACAGATTTTATTCCAAGTAATACGTTTAATACTAGTGTTAATTTTTCAGATGTAGTGGAGTTAGCTGATGAACGTTTTAATATTCCAGATAAAATAGACATGTTGTTAGGTGCAGAAATATTTTTTGAACTATTGAGACCGGAAAAATTTAAGATAAAAAATTCAGATCTAATTTTACAAAACACGGTTTTTGGTTACGTTGTAAGTGGTAATGTAGATTCATTTAATGAAACTAAAGTTCATTGCGGTTTAGTTAAGGACGAGGATTTAAATAAAACGTTGCAAAAATTTTGGGAAGTAGAAAATGTGGAGATAGTGCAAACAAAAAGTAATGAGGCTAGTTTATGTGAGGAACACTTTATGAAAACACATTCTAGAGACGAGGAGGGACGGTACATAGTTAAAATGCCCCTTAAGGGTGATCCAAATTGTTTAGGGAATTCCAGGGGCATTGCTCTCAAACGATTAAATGCATTGTGGCTTAGATTGGAAAGGGATCCACAATATCTAAAATTGTATAGAGAATTCATGCAAGAATATGAACAATTGGGACATATGAAAGAAGTGAAGGTAGAAGAAAATAATTCGAAGATGAACTATTTCTTACCTCATCATGGCGTCTATAGACCCGAAAAAAGTACTACTAAGGTGAGGTGGTCTACAATGCGTCTAGTCCTACAGATAATGGATTATCACTGAATGATATTCAGTATAATGGAGGAGTCATCCAAGATGACTTATATGCCCAGATGATTAGATTCCGTACTTACAGATATGCACTGACTGCGGACATTAAAAAAATGTATCGAATGATCCTAATTGATTCCGAACAACGATGTCTGCAACAAATATTGTGGAAGGACAATAAACACGACCGAGTAAAAACATATGAGCTTCAAACAGTCACGTACGGGACGACCAGTGCCCCATACTTAGCGCAACGAACATTGAAACAATTGTCCTATGATGAAGAAAATAAATTCCCGATAGCAGCACCAGTCCTTCGAAGCAATTTCTACATGGACGATGCGTTATGCGGGGCGGACACCTTAGAAGAGGCTAAGGAGCTACGATATCAGTTAATTGAAATTTTGAAAAGTGCAGGCATGGAATTGCATAAAATCCGGGGAAATCATCCTGAACTTTCGCAGAGTATAAATGGAATCTACGATTTTTCTAAACCAAATGAGACCAAAACCTTAGGTGTGTCCTGGGACCCAGGAAGAGACACTTTTTCGTTTAAAATTGACGTGATACTTAGTGATTCGTATACCAAGAGAAGCGTTTTGTCAACTATTGCGAGACTGTTTGATCCTTTGGGTCTTGTGGGACCCGTGGTGTCCAACGCCAAGATGTTTATGCAGAGGCTTTGGAGACTTAGTATTGACTGGAAAGATCCACTCCCAAAGAAAGTGTATGATCAATGGCACCAGTTGTTAATTGGGCTAGAGAGCCTAAATAACATAAATATCCAAAGACGTGTAGTAATTGAGAATCCTACATCTATAGAGATTCATGGATTTTCTGATGCGTCAGAGCGCTGCTATGGAGCTGCAGTGTATTGCAAATCAAAAAATAATTCGGGAGTGACTTTAGTGAGATTAATTACTAGCAAATCGAGAGTTTCACCAATTAAGAGTCTAACTATTCCAAGATTGGAACTGTGCGCCGCTGTCCTTTTGTCCAAACTTGTGAAAAGAGTGATTGATGCCTTGAAGCTGGAATCAGTTAAAGTTTATCTGTGGACTGATTCAATGATAGTGTTGTCTTGGCTACAAAAAGAACCGATGGACCTTAAAACATTTGTGCAGAATAGAATTGCTAAGCTTCAAGATTTGTTCCCTGTACGGAAATGGAAACATGTGCCATCCAACCAGAATCCTGCAGATTTGATTTCTCGTGGAGTAGATCCTGACAAACTTCTGAACCAAGAAATGTGGTGGAACGGTCCAGAGTTTCTATCTGGCAGTGATTATCCGAACAAACCTGTGCACATTAGTGAAAACAACGATGCGTACAATTCAGAACTGAAGAACAGTGTCCTTGAAAAACTTGAGAATGAAGTGCCAGTTTTTAACATTTTTGTGAATGACTTTGTGAACAATTTGTGTAACCTTAGTAATAACTATTTAACCATTTTGCGTATCTTAAGTTATATTTTTAGGTTCGTAAACAACCTGAGGAGGAAGGTTAAAGCCAGTGGCCCACTAACAGTAGATGAATTGGAGAAAGCAGAGATCTTCTTAATAAAAAGTGTACAAAGGCAAGAATTTTCAGTAGAAATAAAATGTATGGAAAAACAAAAACCTATCTTGCCAAAAAGTAAGTTGAAAAGTCTCAATCCATTTTTGGATTCAGATGGAGTGCTTAGAGTGGGTGGTCGATTAGATAATACAAATTTTCCTTTTAATCAAAAACATCAAATTATTTTGCCTAAAATCCATAAACTGTCATGTATGATAATTGAATATTTGCATAACAAATACTTTCATGTTGGTGCTTTTTCACTTTTGAATTATGTTCGCGAAAAATTTTGGCCTCTCAATGGTCGCAATCTTTGTAGAAAAATTGTTCATAAATGTATAATCTGTTTTAAATGTAAACCTGTTATTACATCTCAAATAATGGGCAATCTGCCTAAGGAAAGGGTTACCACTGACTACCCTTTTAACTGCTCGGGTGTCGACTTTTGTGGTCCTTTCTTCATAAAAAACAAAAGCCAACGCAAAGGAAGTTTGCATAAAATCTATGTTTGTATATTTATCTGTTTTGTGTTTAAAGCTGTACACATAGAAGTAGTGAATGATTTAACTTCCGATGCATTTATTGCGACTTTAAAAAGATTTATTGCACGAAGAGGGAAATGTGCAAAATTATTTTCTGATAACGCTAAAAATTTTGTAGGAGCTAATAGGGAAATTAAAAAACTTCATGAAATGGTTAGCAAACCAGATGATCAATTAGCTAGATACTTAGCGGCAGAAGGCATTAAGTGGAAGTTTATACCCCTAGATCCCCCAACTTTGGTGGTCTATGGGAGGCTGCTATTAAATCATTTAAATATCATCTAAAAAGAGTTATGAGGGGAATAAATTTGACTTATGAAGAATTTTTAACCGTGATAGTTCAAATCGAGGGTATGTTAAATTCTCGACCTCTTTGCCCCTTGTCTACTAATGAGAATGAGTTTGAAGTTCTTACTCCTGCTCACTTCTTGATTAATAGATCCTTGAATTCTATTATTGAGCCCAACTTAATAAATATAAAGGAGAATTACCTTAAGAAATGGGAAAAAATTACTAGAATAGTGCAATTAATGTGGAAATTTTGGCATCGCAATTATCTTAATCAAATGCAACAAAGGAACAGATGGATGTTCGAAAAAAATAATGTAAAAGTTGGAGATTTAGTACTCTTAATTGAAGAGAATTTGCCACCATACAAGTGGTTATTAGGAAGAATTATTCAAGTTTATTTAGGAGTCGATAACAATATTCGTGTAGTTAAAGTGAAAACTCAATTTAGTACTTGTAAAAGAGCCATATCTAAAGTTTGTGTTTTGCCAATGCCAAATGATTAAATACTGTTGATAAAATTTATTTTTTTTGTGTGTTTTAATCAATTCAAGTGAATTGTTTTTTTTTTTTAAATTTAATTTCAATGATATAGTGCATTTCTTTAAGTGTCTTTTGTGGAATTTAAGTGATGAACAATTTAGATATATTTTGTGTTAATTATTAATACAGTGATTGCATGGTGTAACCAGTGCAATGTGGGGCGGTATGTTAGTTCACGGCATACGAAGCGCTATCTGTGTAATTAAGAGAGTAGAGTGTGTTGTTGTGTCTGTAGTAATGTATGTATAAACTGTGTCTGCGCAATCCCAATTGCGCAGCCTGAACTGCGCATGCCCGGCAACTCCAATGTAAATGTACAGAAGTTATGAGAAATTAATAAACGCAAGTCCACAAGAAAACTGTGTCGTGATTGTGTGTCATGAACAATATGTGTAAGAGACTCTTCAGTCCACTTACGTGTTAGAGCTATCGAATTAAACAACAATTTATTAATTTCTCTATCAGATGAGAACCTAATAATAATAGAAAAACTAATTGTTATACACAGCAAGTATGCCTTCCATTGAATTGGTGAAGAATACAACAAATAACACACACACACATATATATATATATATATATTATCGTTAAAATGTGAAACCCGTTATTTCATAGAATAACTAGGTATTTCATGACTGGACAAGTCAGTTAAAGTATATAAAATTATTCAATTCTATGATTTAACTAGATGTATTCTATAGAATAACGATTACTTGTTCGTTAAAGTATGAAATATACGGCACTCGAAAGTTCTTTGAACAAGTTCTAGCTGCTTTTAGTCCGTTTTGAACAGTTTATAGCAGCTTGGGGGAAGTATTTCTCTGATTAAAAACAAGAGATGACCGAATAAAACAATTGAACTCTAGATCTCAATTCAGTATATGTGAGGGAGAATTTTCTTTTAAGTTCCGAATATTGACACAACGATTCTGTCTGTTGTAACAGCTCAAAGTTGTGGCACTGGACAAGGATTTAAAAAACGCTAGTGTAAAAAAAATGTGTAATAGTAAAAAGTGTATTTGTTTCAAAAATAATGTGCAATGCAATTCAAAGTGTCATCACATCAATCTTTGCTCTAACAAATAATGAAAAGTAAAATAAAGGTATCTCATAAAATAATTAATATTCTCTTACATTTTTGTATGAAAATGTTTACACAATGTTTTTATGAAGCAACAGTTTTTCTTCCAGCATCCATTTTTTTTTTTTTTTGTAATATTTAAATATAACTATTTCTGCAACATATTCTTTTTTCCCTTTCTGTTTAATTTTAGCAATATGAGAAATAATAAATTATATCATCTCTTTTCTTTATTATTTGTCAACTAATCATCCGCAATAGAGATAAAATATATTTTTCTAGAGATTTTAGCTATTTAGGATCAATTCATTTATAAAATAATTTTGAAATTGTTTATTTTTCACTCTTTTTAACGGTCTATAATTAGTTATTTCATAGAATAACTAGGTAAAGTATGGCATTTTGCATCGATTATGTACTTTAACTGACTTGTCTAGTTATTTCATGAAATACCTCGTTATTCTATGGAATAACTGAATTATACACTTTAACGGGTAGCATATATATAGATTATGTTACTTGAATAAAATTAAATGAAATATACCACATTCACTGAGTTTCTGGAGATCAAAACAATAAATAAAATGAAACTGCAGATCATTTCTGCAAAATTGCAATTTTCTGTAGAAATTACCCGGATGTTTTTGCTCCACATTTATTTTTGAAACTCCTGATTCAAGAATAACTTATTAACAATGGGGGGGGGGGGACTAAACAGTTTCTAACCAAATTTTTAACAGCAATGTAGTTGTAACTAATAAATACCTATATTTCTTGACGAATCACGAATTGCTTTTACCAACCTGAAATCGATTTATAATTTTCCCTGTATACCCCCTATTATCTTTGCAATGCTATTAAAAGTTGTATACTACTACGTCTTGTAATTCGTATACAGTTAGCATGATTAGAAATGTAATTAATAACGTAGCACTATAGTATAATCCTTTAGAGTTTGTCAAAATTTCTCAAAGAAATCGAACGGGAATCAGTTTTCAAAGTTGATTAATGGAAATTTCTTGAAGGCTGTTTGTTGAAAATATTGCTTGAAAACTATTATTTAGTGTGTTTTTAAAATGGAACCTCAACAGTAAATCCTTCCAATGAATATGAATGAACACTCCAAACCATAGATCGTGAATGAAGTTCTCGATGTAAAAATAATAATTTCAAGTTTTAATTCAAATTAAAAGGTCGTGCAGTTAAAAAATTAAATAGTAAAATAATAAAATTAAAATAATCAAATAATCAAATTAAAATAATGAAATAATAAAATTAAAATAATCAACTAATAAAATTTAAAAAATGAAATAATAAAATTAAAAATTAATTATCAAAAAATAATAATTGAATCAAATATATTGTAAACTGATAATACATTATATTTTGTAATCATTCAATTACCTTAAAATGAGTGCATTCATCCTCTATTTTCTGATGTATGAAGTCGATAAAAAAAATTAAGTTTTTTAAAGTAGCAGCAACTTTTAAAAAACACTGCGAACTTTTAAAAGTGTTTCTTAAATTAGATGCTGCCTAATCAAATTATGGATATATATAAACTAAGTAAGCCTTATCAAGCTACAATCAATTTATTGTCATATTTAATAGTCATTTTACCTAATACCGGTACCTTTGCCTTTAACATTCTGATTTCTTCACAAAAAGTATCTGGAATTCTCCTTTCTATCTTAAATATTTTTGACCAATGAATAAACTGTTCTCAAATTTCAGTTTTTGAACATAAAAATGAACTTTAATTTTTGTATTAATATACAGCTAATGCATTCAGTGATCCATATTATCTATTTTATGATAAGATTGCATCAAATATTTGTTTAGAAAGTGAATCAATTCTCTAGGTTTAAAATATTTTATCCCTTTATATGTATCGAAAATAATTAACTGCCTAACATGAAAGTTTATGTCGGAAAATAATTAAATTTTCCCCGAGCTTTGTCTTCATTAAAAGGAGAAACAAACTGCAACAATGCACTTTTCTAAATTTCGATTCAGTAACGAATTCGTTTTTCCTCTGGAGCATATGATCTTTGGATTCGTGGGTGGAATGACCGCGACCCCAATCAATCTGTGTTTTACAGAAGTATACAACCATTATTCCCCTAGTGTGGAACGTTGTTTCTTGTAATAGCAAAAGTCACTTCAAGTTATCTATATATATAAAGGAGAAAAGCGACTCACTCACTGACTGACTGACTGACTAATCACGAAATCTCTGGAACTATTCAACCTACAGACTTGAAATTTGGTAGACATGTTCCTTTGATAGAGTAGACATCAGCTAAGAAAGGGTTTTCCGAAATTCGAAACGCAAGGGGCGTTACGGGGGGTTAAGGGCTTTAATAATAATTGTTTCCATGTTTAAACTACTTGATGTACAATCTTGAAATTGGGTAAGCGGATTCCTTTCAGAGAGTAGAGATCCGCTACAAAATGAGTTTGCTGAAAATCGACCCCCAAGTGGCGTTGCAGGGGCTTAAGGAGCGTTATAAATAATTATTTCCATTTTTAAACTATTTGACGCACTGTCTTTAAATTTGATATATATATAGATTCCTTTCGTAGAATAATGATCAGTTACAAAACGGGTTTTGTGAAAACAGACTTCTAAGTGGCGTTGCGGGGGATTAAGGGGCGTAATAGATAAATATATCCGTTTTTAAACTACTTCACCTACCTGCTTGAAAATTGGTAGGTAAGTTTCTTTCCTGGAGTAAAGATCCGCTACAAAATGGGTTTGGGGAAAATTGACTCCCTAGGGGTGTTGCGGGGGCGGGGGGTTTAAGGGGCGTTATAAATTCCTATTTTTAAGTTATTAGACGTACAGTCTTGAAACTTAGTAAGCAGATTCCTCTCATAGGGTGGAGATATGCTAAAAATGGGTTTCGTGAAAATTGCCCCCAAGTGGCGTTGAGGAGACTTAAGGGGCGTTATAGATAATTATTTCCATTTTTAAACTATTAGACGCACAGTCTTTATATTTGATAAAGAGATTTCTTTCATAGAGTAGAGATCAGCTATAAGAAGGTTTTGCGAAAACAGACCTCCAAGTGGCGTTGCAGGGGCGTAAGTGGCGTAAGAGATAAATATTTTCGTTTTTAAATTATTTGACCTACCTGCTTGAAAATTGGTGGGAATGTTTCTTTCATGGAATAAATATCCTCTACAAAACGGGTTTGGAGAAAAGTGACCCCCAAGGGGTGTTGCGGGGGATTAAGGGCAGATATAAATAATTATTTCTTTTTTTAAACTATTAGACTCACAGTCTTGAAATTTGGTTAGCAGATTCCTCTCATAGGATAGAAATACACAGCAAAATATGTTTTGTGAAAATCGACCCCTAGGTGGTGTTGCGGGGGTTCAAGGGGCGTTATTGATAATTTTTTTGCATTTTTAATTAATTGGACGCAAAGTCTTCAAATTTTGCTAAGCAGATTCCTTTCATAGAGTGCAATTCCCCTACAAAATGGGTTTTAAGAAAATAGACCCAGAAGTGGCGTTGCGGGGGCTCAAGTGGCGTTAAAGACAATTATCCCAATTTTTAAACTGTTAGACGTACAGTCTTGAAATTTGATAAGTAGATTCCTTTCGTAAAGTAGAGAACCGCTACAAAATGGGTTTCGCGAATATCAACTACTAAGTTTAATTTTGGGAGATTAAGAGGCGTAATCGATAAATATTTCCATTTTTAAACTACTTGATCATCCTGCTTGAAAATTGGTAGGCATGTTCCTTTCATGAAATAGAGTTCCTCTAACAAAGAGTAAAATGAAAATTGACCCCTAAAGATGTTTGCGAGGGGTCAAGAGGAGTTACAGAAAAAAATTCCTGTTTTTAATTGTTAGACCCATATACTTGAAATTTGTTAAGCATGTTTCTTTTGTGGAATAGGGATCCACTAAGAATAAATTTTAAGCAAATCAAGTTCTGGGGGGTTGCAGGGGGTTACTGGGACGTATTGACAAAAAAAATTACTTTTTTCGAGCTACAAGGACTATAATAATGAAATTTGGTTTGCATTTTTCTTTTGTTGAATTGAAATCCGCTAAGAGCGGTAATTTTGGAAAACGGCTCTCAACGGGATTACGGGGATATTTATAGTAAAACTTTTGCTTTTTTCTGTTAGATTTAGACTTGAAATTTGGCTTGCATGTTCAATTTACGGAGTAGAGATCCACCGAAAAATGGTTTTGCGATAATCCACTTGGTTTTTGAGTTACGAAAGAGCAAACATCATTCTATGCTTCAATTTTAGAGATTTTTAGAAAATACAAATTATATGAGTTCTGCCCTTTTTTTTATCAACAGGTGACAGTTACAGGTATGAGTATATTTTTCAATTCAATCGAATTCTTAATGCTAGGACTTAGATATCAATAATTTATACATATATATAAGCAGTAAAAATTTATAAAACATCATGAAATACCCAGCGAAGCGGGCGGGTAACAGCTAGTCTATATATATAAAGGAGAAAAGCGACTCACTCACTGACTGACTGACTGACTGACTAATCACGAAATCTCTGGAACTATTCAACCTACAGACTTGAAATTTGGTAGACATGTTCCTTTGATAGAGTAGACATCAGCTAAGAAAGGATTTTCCGAAATTCGAAACGCAAGGGGCGTTACGGGGGGTTAAGGGCTTTAATAATAATTGTTTCCATGTTTAAACTACTTGATGTACAATCTTGAAATTGGGTAAGCGGATTCCTTTCAGAGAGTAGAGATCCGCTACAAAATGAGTTTGCTGAAAATCGACCCCCAAGTGGCGTTGCAGGGGCTTAGGGGGCGTTATAGATAATTATTTCCATTTTTAAACTATTTGACGCACTGTCTTTAAATTTGATATATATAGATTCCTTTCGTAGAATAATGATCAGTTAAAAAACGGGTTTTGTGAAAACAGACTTCTAAGTGGCGTTGCAGGGGATTAAGTGGCGTAAGAGATAAATATTTTCGTTTTTAAACTACTTCACCTACCTGCTTGAAAATTGGTAGGTAAGTTTCTTTCCTGGAGTAAATATCCGCTACAAAATGGGTTTTGGGAAAATTGACCCCCAAGGGGTGTTGCGGGGGCGGGGGTTTAAGGGGCGTTATAAATTCCTATTTTTAAGTTATTAGACGTACAGTCTTGAAACTTAGTAAGCAGATTCCTCTCATAGGGTAGAGATACGCTAAAAATGGGTTTCGTGAAAATTGCCCCCAAGTGGCGTTGAGGGGACTTAAGGGGCGTTATAGATAATTATTTCCATTTTTAAACTATTAGACGCACAGTCTTTATATTTGATAAAGAGATTTCTTTCATAGAGTAGAGATCAGCTATAAGAAGGTTTTGTGAAAACAGACCTCTAAGTGGCGTTGCAGGGGAATAAGTGGCGTAAGAGATAAATATTTTCGTTTTTAAACTATTTGACCTACCTGCTTGAAAATTGGTAGGAATGTTTCTTTCATGGAGTAAATATCCGCTACAAAACGGGTTTGGAGAAAATTGACCCCCAAGGGGTGTTGCGGGGGTTAAGGGCAGATATAAATAATTATTTCTTTTTTTAAACTATTAGACTCACAGTCTTGAAATTTGGTTAGCAGATTCCTCTCATAGGATAGAAATACACTGCAAATATGTGTTTTGTGAAAATCGACCCTAGGTGGTGTTGCGGGGGTTCAAGGGGCGTTATTGATAATTTTTTTGCATTTTTAATTAATTGGACGCACAGTCTTCAAATTTTGCTAAGCAGATTCCTTTCATAGAGTGCAATTCCCCTACAAAATGGGTTTTGTGAAAACAGACCCAGAAGTGGCGTTGCGGGGGCTCAAGTGGCGTTATAGACAATTATCCCCATTTTTAAACTGTTAGACGTACAGTCTTGAAATTTGATAGCAGATTCCTTTCTAAAGTAGAGAACCGCTACAAAATGGGTTTCGCGAATATCAACTACTAAGTTTAATTTCGGGAGATTAAGAGGCGTAATCGATAAATATTTCCATTTTTAAACTACTTGATCATCCTGCTTGAAAATTGGTAGGCATGTTCCTTTCATGAAATAGAGTTCCTCTAACAAAGAGTAAAATGAAAATTGACCCCAAAGATGTTTGCGAGGGTCAAGAGGAGTTACAGAAAAAAATTCCTGTTTTTAATTGTTAGACCCATATACTTGAAATTTGTTAAGCATGTTTCTTTTGTGAATAGGGAACCACTAAGAATAAATTTTAAGCAAATCAAGTTCTGGGGGTTGCAGGGGGTTACTGGGATATCTTGACAAAAAAATTACTTTTTTCGAGCTACAAGGACTATAATAATGAAATTTGGTTTGCATTTTTCTTTTGTTGAATTGAAATCCGCTAAGAGCGGTAATTTTGGAAAACGGCTCTCAACGGGATTACGGGGATATTTATAGTAAAACTTTTGCTTTTTTCTGTTAGATTTAGACTTGAAATTTGGCTTGCATGTTCAATTTACGGAGTAGAGATCCACCGAAAATTGGTTTTGCGGGAATCCACTTGGTTTTTGAGTTACGAAAGAGCAAACATCATTCTATGCTTCAATTTTAGAGATTTTTAGAAAATACAAATTAGATGAGTTCTGCCCTTTTTTTTTATCAACAGGTGACAGTTAAAGGTATAAGTATATTTTTCAATTCAATCGAATTCTTAATGCTAGGACTTAGATATCAATAATTTATACATATATATAAGCAGTAAAAACTTGTAAAACATCATGAAATACCCAGCGAAGCGG